>JASDQU010682855.1:0-13689 GCA_032191745.1 Picea mariana
TCAACTAAACATTGTTTAGTGACATTTACCTGGTGTCCTTTCTGTAGCCATGAAACTTTGTATGGACTTGGGTGATTAGTCATCTCTAGCTCTAGCTTCTCTACCATCTCGGTTGAAATGAGATTATCTATGCTACAACTGTCCACGATAACCTCGCATACCCTATCCTTGGTTTTGCAAGCAGTTCTGAAAAGTCTGGTCCTTTTGGCTGAGTCGTCCACCTCCTTCTCGGGTGTTAATAGAACTTTACGCATCATCATCGACCTTCTGCCTTCAGTGTCTTCTGCCTCAACATCACACCTCTGTGCCTTGGCGATGTGAGCCTCTCCACTATCCTTCTTTTTCTCTGGACACTCGAATGACTTGTGCCCATTCTTTCCACATGTGAAGCATGTGATTACTCCACCTCTTCCTCTTCCTCTACCTTTGGTACGAGGAAACATGTTATTATCAGCATATCCTCCTCTCTGCTCTGTATGTTGTTCTCTCGGTTCAGCATGTTGGCCTCGCTGTGAACTTCCATCCCTCTCAGTTCTAGTCTGAGGATTTTTCCAGTCATCCTTGGGCTTCTAGTATTTATCTTTGGCAACCAATTTTCCTTTGGGCTGACTCCTGCCTCGTCCTCGCTGACCTTGCTTATGACTCAGCTTCTCTTCAGCTTTCAAAGCCATTTGATAAGCATCCTCCACCGTTCAGATGATTACTATTCTCATCTCATCTTGGATATCATATCTTAGGTCATTCATATACCTGGCAACTTTCTCATCATTGCTCTCCCGATGACTTGCCCTGATGTTCAGTCGATAGAATTCCTTCGTGTATTCTTTCACTGTCATCAGCTTCTGTCTCAGGTTCTGCATCCTCCTGAACAGAGTCTCAGGTTTTGCATCCTTCTGTCTCAGGTTCCCTTGCAACATCTATCTTCTTGTAGCTCATCCCACCACAATGCTGTGTGTCCTTTCAGTCTCGTGACAGCATGCTTGAACTTTTTGTCTTCTTCAATATCTTCATAGTCGAAGTATGTGTCAAGAGCCCTAATCCAGTCTAGAAGCTCTTCCGCATCCAGATTTCCTTCATAAACTAGAACTTCCATCTTTGCCTTTGCACCCATCCGTGAAATAGCTTTAATTAGGCATTCATTGGCTGCAACTTCTTCCTCATGTTTAGCCTCGACTTCGTTGTCGGAATCACTCAGATTCCCTACACTAGTTGTGCATCTTTGTGCTGTCTCCATGTCTTCGAGTCTAGCTCGAATATCATGCATTTGTCTCTCTATGGATGGATCTACTATCTGCCTACCCCTTCGTCTCTGCACCTCCCTATCCTCTGGATCAGTTGACTGTCTATCTCTTCTCGGCGGCATGGTGAATTTTCTTCTCCCTGTTACAGAAAGCAAAGAGTCTTTCTGGGCTCTGATACCACTCAGACGCAACCGCGCTCATCGGAGACACGTCCACTCTTAGGATCCTCTTCTTCCTCGGCCCGAAGAACTCAAACATCCTTCTATCTTCCTGTCGAAAAATCTGCATCCATAGAATTCTTCGTGCGATTCCCTCTCTTTGCTTATTGGGGAATCAGACTTCACGACTTCACGATGTCAAAGGACGAACACTAGGCTCTCGAATTCCCGAGACCCGATGACCAGTCAATGCTGACCTTCTCTTATCTATATCAGAACTTTCCCTATCAGGATTTCGCTACTCGCGATACCAAACAACTCGTCTTATCGACTCCCGATGCCCAATACGCCGAAACTCTTACGCACCCGTGCAAGTTGACTTTTTCACTTCATGTCACTTCTATCGGGATTTCAGACTTTACGGGATGGTGAATCCTAATACCGAAGGTTTCGAGACTTTACTTTCCCTGAATTCCAATACGGTGCGCCACCTGTCCTCTACCAACTCCTATGGCCCTACTATCCATTCACCATCGGAATATCACATTTCACGATTCCACACTGCCGGAGTATCTTGTCCTCAAGACTCCCGATACGCCGAATCCTGACTTCGCCAGACCTTATGACATGCGTCCCAACTAAAGGATGGTCCAGATCTATCAGGATATCACATATCACAATATCGTGATTCCTGATTCACGTTTACGGGACTTCGACTCACGAAACCCCGATACACGATCCTACGTGTGGATCTAATGATCCCTGTGGCTCGGATCGACGGCTCTGCCCCTCCTGAGCTTTGAGTTTTTGAACCACTCTGTCGTATCTCTCTTGCACCTCCACGAGATCTAACAATGCATGGTGATTCATGAGATCTCCTTGGAGAATCTCGTCCATCCATTCTTCTTGATGAGGTCTGGGAAATGACTAAGTGTCTCCTCTTATAAACGCGTTCCTCCTGCGTGCAAACCTGCGACGCTTCTTTCCAACCTTCGAGGCAGAACTCCTCTATGTTGTCCTTCAATGAATGTGAAGGCCTATCCTTCCTAATCTTTTCCCCACGTCCTTCAATTCCCTCAAAAATCTCTTTCACGCACTCCTTGTGGAAAACCTTCAACCACGTTAAGTGTTGAAGTTCCTTCAACTCTGCGCACTCTTGCAGCAGCAGTCTATCAGCTGGTGCTCAGGTTCGCAACCCTGAATTTCACTTGGCCTATGAAATCCTTGCACGGCTCCTATGCCCAACTGCAACTTTTTGGGGTGAATGAGAACAATAGTTAAACTACCTGAGCCTCCGTCAATGCACTCCTTGCGGACAATTCGACTGCACTCCTTGCAGGAATTCTCTGGCTCAAATAGAGAAACAATTGAAACTCATTCTATTATCCTCTCAGACTTCACTTTAGACATGAAATCATATACATAGCATATAAAAGCAAATGCATAACAGGAAAGAAAAACACTCATAAGCACACCATTTAACATCAACACACAGAGAAAAGACACAAAACCATGGATTTGAATCAACTCCTCTATTAATTAAAGATCTATACATGGATGTTCTTCTACATCTCTCTACTATTCTCTTGTGCTCTTCCTGCTTCACTATGCCTGAATAATGTTACAATGCACAATGAGGGTGTCTATATCCGTTTTCCCTCTTCCTTTCTAAAACTGTCTAATCTAAGAATTCAATTCTACCTACTTGCGTTAACTAGATTAAATGCCTCCTATCTACTTAAGGACGATAGCTATCCAGTCAAGGTCCATTACAATACAAAAGTACACCTCATTAAATTATCACATTAATGTCAGTGCAACAGTTTCAAGGTGTTTCAAAATTTGTGTTGGACGCCTTCCAGCTATCTTCCGCTTTCGTGTTGGCTCGCTTGACGTGAGGGATGCTCCTATGTCAGCTTGAGCCGGAGGCGACTTGGGATGGGTGACCACCTAGGAAGTCCTCGTTATCAAGTGCAAGCCCTAGAAGTGATGATTGATGTTGTGTGATTCATTTCGTTGGTTTCAATCCCATTTCTTCACCCCTGTGAGAATCACCCAGTGCAATGAGTGCTATGTGAACTATTCAAGTCATGATAATTATTGGTCAGTTGCAACTAATACTCATGAATATGGGTCATAGGTTAATGAATTACACTACACATCTAATCTTAAGAATAATGTCTAATATCTTGCACTGCAAATGCCCCTATATGATTAAATAATAAGACTTAAGGGAGCTCTAACTGGGTAGTTCATAAGGCACAATAATTTCAAAGGTTTTGCAAATGGGGTAGCAAGCTAAGTGATCTTGGTTGTGGGAAAAACTCCATAGTTAAGCGCGCTTGAGCCAGAGGCATCTTTTGATCGGTGACCAACTGGGAAGTCCTGGTTACCAGGTGAAAGCCCCAGAAGTGATGATTGATGCTATGTGATTCATTTCGTTGGTTTAAATCCCATTTCTTCACCCCTGTGAGGATCACCCGATGCAATGAGTGATAACTGGACTATTCGAACAATGATAATTATTATTCAGTTGCAACTAATACACATGAATATGGGTCATAGATTAATGACTTACACTACGTAGTTAATCTCAAAAATAATTTCTAATATATTGCACTGTGGAAGCGCCTATATGTTTAAATAATAAGAGTTAAGGGAGCTCTAAATGGGTAGCTCATAAGGCACAATACTTTCTAAGCTTTTGCAAATGGGATAGCAAGCTAAGTGAAAATGATTGTGGGAAAAACTCTACAGTTAAGTGTGCTTGAGCCAAAGGCGTCTTGAGATGGGTGACAACGTGGGAAGTCCTGGTGATCGAGTTCAAGCCCATAAAGTGATGATTGATTCTATGTGATTCATTTCGTTGGTTTGAATCCCATTTCTTCACCCCTGTGAGCATCACCTGATGCAATGAGTGCTAAGTGGACTATTCAAATCATGAGAATTATTGGTCAGTTGCAACTAATACTCATGAATATGGGTAATAGATTAATGACTTACACTACACAGTTAATCCCGAAAACAATATCCAATATATTGCACTGATGAAGCCCCTATATGCTTCAATAATAAGAGTTAAGGGAGCTCTATCTGGGTAGTTGATATGGTACAATACTTTCCAAGGTTTTTAAAATGGGGTAGCAATCTAAGTGAGCTTGATTGTGGGAAAAACTCCACAGTTAAGAACGCTTGAGCAAGAGGTGTCTTGGAATGGGTGACCACCTGGGAAGTGTTGGTTACCGCGTGCAAGCCCCAGAAGTGGTGATTGATGCTATGTGATTCATTTCGTTGGATTCAATCCTATTTCTTCACCCATGTGAGCATCACATGATGCAATGAGTGCTAAGTGGACTATTCAAATCATGAGAATTATTGGTTAGTTGCGACTAATACTCATGAATATGGGTCATAGATTAATGACTTACACTACGCAGTTAATCCCAAAAATAATATCTAATATATTGCATTGTGGAAGCCCCTATATGCTTAACTAATAAGAGTTAAGGGAGATTTAACTCGATATTTGATAAGGCACAATACTTGCTAAGGTTTTGCAAACGGGGTAGCAAGCTAAGTGAGTTGTATTGTGGGAAAATCTCCACAGTTAAGCACGCTTGAGCCAGAGGCGTCTTGGGATGGGTGACCACCTGCGAAGTCCTGGTTATCGGGTGCAAGCCTCGAAAATGATGATTGATGCTAAGTGATTAATTTGGTTGGTTTGAATCCCATTTATTCACCCATGTGAAAATCAGCTGATGCAATGAGTGCTAAGTGGACTATTCAAATCATAAGAATTATTGGTCAGTCGTGACTAATACTCATGAATATTGGTCATAGATTAATGACTTACACTACGCAGTTAATCCCAAAAATAATATCTAATATCTTGCACTGTAGAAGCCCCTATATGCTTAAATAATAAGAGTTAAGGGAGATCTAACTCGGTAGTTCATAAGACACAATACTTGCTAAGGTTTTGCAAATGGGGTAGCAAGCTAAGTGAACTTGATTGTGGGAAAAACTCCACAATTAAGCGAGCTTGAGACATAGGTGTCCTAGGATGGGTGACAACCTGGGAAGTCCTGGTTACCACGTACAAGCCTGGGAAGTGATGATTGATGCTATGTGATTCATTTTGTTGGTTTCAATGCAATTTCTTCACACATGTGAGAATCACCCAATTGAATGAGTGCTAAGTGGACTATTCAAATCATGAGAATTATTGGTCAGTTGCGACTAATACTCATGAACATGGGTCATAGATTAATGACTTACACTACGCAGTTAATCCCAAAAATAATATCTAATATCTTGCACTATAGAAGCCCCTATATGCTTAAATAATAAGAGTTAAGGGAGCTCTAACTCGGTAGTTCATAAGGAACAATACTTGCTAAGGTTTTGCAAATGGGGTAGCAAGCTAAGTGAACTTGATTGTGGGAAAAACTCCACAATTAAGCAAGCTTGAGACATAGGTGTCTTAGGATGGGTGACCACCTGGGAAGTCCTGGTTACCGCGTGTAAGCCTGGAAAGTGATGATTGATGCTACGTGATTCATTTTGTTGGTTTCAATGCCATTTCTTCACACATGTCAGAATCACTTGATGCAATGAGTGCTAAGTGGACTATTCAAATCATGAGAATTATTGGCGAGTTGCGACTAATACTCATGAATATGGGTCATAGATTAATGACTTACACTACGCAGTTAATCCCAAAAATAATATCTAATATCTTTCACTGTAGAAGCCCCTATATTCTTAAATAATAAGAGTTAAGGGAGCTCTAACTCGCTAGTTCATAAGGCACACTACTTGCTAAGGTTTTGCAAATGGGGTAGCAAGCTAAGTGAACTTGATTGTGGGAAAACCTCCACAGTTAAGTGGGCTTGAGCAAGAGGCATCTTGTGATTGGTGACCACCTGGGAAGTCTTGGTTACCAGGTGAAAGCCCCAGAAGTGATGATTGATGCTATGTGATTCATTTTGTTGGTTTGAATCCCATTTCTTCACCCCTGTGAGGATCACTTGATGAAATGAGTGCTAACTGGACTATTCGAACAATCAGAATTATTAGTCAGTTGCGACTAATACACATGAATATGGGCCATAGATTAATGACTTACACTACGTAGTTAATCCCGAAAATAATTGCTAATATATTGCATTGCGGAAGCGCCTATATGGTTAAATAATAAAAGTTAAGGGAGCTCTAAATGGGTAGTTCGTTCGGCATAATACTTTCCAAGGTTTTGCACATGGGATAGAAAGCTAAGTGAGAATGATTGTGGGAAAAACTCCACAGTTAATCCTTCTTGAGCCAAAGGCATCTTCGGATGGGTGACAACGTGGGAAGTCCTGGTGACCAAGTTCAAGCCCATAAACTGATGATTGATGCTATGTGATTCATTTCGTTGGTTTGAATCCCATTTCTTCACCCCTGTGAGCATCACCCAATGCAATGAGTGCTAAGTGGACTATTCAAATCATGATAATTATTGGTCAGTTGCAACAAATACTCATGAATATGGGTCATAGATTAATGACTTACACTACACAGTTAATCCCAAAAATAATATCTAATATCTTGCACTGCTGAAGCCCCTATATGCTTCAATAATAAGAATTAACAGATCTTTATCTGGGTAGTGATAAGGCACAATAGTTTCTAAGGTTTTTAAAATGGGGTTGCAAGCTAAGTGAGCTTGATTGTGGGAAAAACTCCATAGTTAAGAACGCTTGAGCAAGACGTGTCTTGGGATGGGTGACCACCTGTGAAGTGCTAGTTACCGCGTGCAAGCCCCAGAAGTGATGATTGCTATGCGATTTATTTCGTTGGTTTCAATCCCATTTATTCACCCATGTGATCATCACCCGATGTAATGAGTGCTAAGTGGAATATTCAAATCATGAGAATTATTGGTTAGTTGCGACTAATACTCATGAATATGGGTCATAGATTAACGACTTACACTACACAGTTAATCCCAAATATAATATCTAATATATTGCATTGCGGAAGCCCCTATATGCTTAACTAATAGGAGTTAAGGGAGCTCTAACTCGATAGTTCATAAGGAACAATAATTTCTAAGGTTTTGCAAATGGGGTAGCAAGCTAAGTGAGTTGTATTGTGGGAAAAACTCCACAGTTAAGTGATCCCTCAGATCTTTTAATGATTATGGTTGAGTTTTAATTTTGCATGTGTTAATTAACCATTTGAGAAACTTAATGAAAGAATGAGGAAATAATAGGAATGATGATAGCCATATACACATATGAAGATCTGAAATGAAGTAATAAACAACAAACCATAACACGAGGATTGATAACGGAGTTTGGCACAACTTTGCCTACATCTCCGGGCCTTTGTCTCTGTGGGGGAGGCTTCTTTATTTCTGTTCAAAAGCTCAAAAGTACATCGTAGTAGTGCCAATTGGCTACAAGACTAATCTGGTCATTTTCTTCCAGATCTCTAGAACCCTGCAAAGAAAATGGCACGCAAAACAGACATCTGGAGCTCCCAGAAATGGCCCACAAGCATTTGCTCCTCAATAGCTTCCCTGCATAAAAATGGATTTGGATTGGCTTCCCTTCAGCATAAATCTACTCTAACTGTCCTCCATGGCCTCAAACATTCTTGGTTTATATAGATCTGAAGTTGGTTATCCATCCCCAACTTCCTACCAAAATTTGGGCTCCAAAAATGCCCAATATCTCCAAAAAATGGAGAAAATCCATTAATAACAGGCATATAATCAATTAAAAATCCAAACTTTAGCAATAAAACAACTTTTTGAATAAAATTAGGGCACATCCCCCTTCGTGCTAGCCCCCTGGTCCTATGGGCGCGCAGCCATGTGGCCAGGCGCTTCACTGTTTGTGTGTTGGCCCCCTATCTCTGGCTCCTAGTTCGGTGGCATGGTCATAGGACCGGGTGGTTAACAGACTTACCCACACTCCAAATATGTGGACAGCCCCTGGTCCTATGGAATCTGCCTGGGATCTGAGGGTTGGTCCCTATCACATACACCCCTGTTGCATTACCTCTGTGCTCGTGTGGTAAAGGTCTGGGTCCCATGGAGTTAGGCCCGAAACCATGGGATTATACCTTGGTGCTGACCGTTTAACCTCCCCGCTCATGGCCATATGGGGCGGCAATACAACCAAGGGTTGGGGCTAGGCCCCAGCCCTTCCCTCCTCTGAAAAGAAATTTGAACAAACTTAAATACAAGTTTTACCGTATGACTATTAAGTCACACCAATGGAGCGGGTGATTAGCCTGGTCCTGCTAGTCCATAGCCCGGAAATAGGTCGGGGGTTTGACCCTGGTGGAAACCATAAAATTTTACATAAGCACAAGCCAACCACAGGGTGCCATGTGGCAACCCATGACTAGGCCACACCGCACATCAACAACCAACCAAAATTTGCTAAGTGTCGAATGCTAGATGCCCCATGTGTCTTCCATGTACCTTGCCACCATACCTGCCCAGTCAACTGCTGACGTCATCCTGTGCCATGTGTCACCCTTACAGTGGTGACACGTGTCACCCATAGATTGGTCCAGTTGTCTATCGTACGCCACATAATCCTACCACGTGTCATCTTCAGGAGATTCCATGTCATTTGTACGACTGTACAGCCTGTACAGTCAACCTACCACGTGGCACTGTACGAACTGTACAGTCATCCCCTTTTTTTCCCTGTTTGGGTTTTTAGACAAAACGCGATATCTTTCACATATGGAGCCTGTTTGACGAAGTAAATATATGGCCAAAATCCGGAAGACGAGGTGGACGCAATGGCGCTAGTTTCGTCAAATTCCGATCACTTTCATTTTTGAGCATTTTTTAGCCCTGTCAGGCTTCTAGATCCGATTCTGGATCATTAAGCGCACTTGAGCCAGAGGCATCTTGGGATGGGTGACCACCTGGGAAGTCCTGGTTACCAGGTGCAAGCCTCGAAAGTGATGATTGATGTTAAGTGATTCATTTGGTTGGTTTGAATCCCATTTCTTCACCCATGTGAGAATCACCAGATGCAATGAGTGCTAAGTGGACTATTCAAATCATGAGAATTATTGGTCACTTGTGACTAATACTCATGAAGATGGGTCATAGATTAATGACTTACACTACACAGTTAATTCCAAAAATAATATCTAATATCTTGCACTGTAGAAGCCGCTATATGCTTAAATAATAAGAGTTAAGGGAGCTCCAAGTCGATAGTTCATAAGGAACAATACTTGCTAAGGTTTTGCAAATGGGGTAGAAAGCTAAGTGAACTTGATTGTGGGAAAAACTCCACAGTTAAGCAGGCTTGAGACATAGTTGTCTTGGGATGGGTGACCACCTAGGAAGTCATGGTTACAGCGTGCAAGCCTGGGAAGTGATGATTGATGCTATGTGATTCATTTTGTTGGTTTCAATGACATTTCTTCACACATGTGAGAATCACCCGATGAAATGAGTGCTAAGTGGACTATTCAAATCATGAGAATTATTGGCCAGTTGCGATTAATACTCATGAATATGGGTCATAGATTAATGACTTACACTATGCAATTAAACTCAAAAATAATATATAATATCTTTCATTGCGGAAGTCCCTATATGCTTAAATAATAAGAGTTAAGGGAGCTCTAACTAGGTAGTTCATAAGGCAGAATACTTGCTAATGTTTTGCAAATGGGGTAGCAAGCTAAGTAATCTTGATTGTGGGAAAAACTCCACAGTTAATCGCACTTAAGACATAGGCGTCTTGGGATGGGTGACCACTTGGGAAGTCCTGGTTACCGGGTGCAAGCCCCAGAAGTGATGATTGATGCTATGTGATTCATTTCATTGGTTTGAATCACATTTCTTTACACCCGTGAGAATCACTAGATGCATTGATGGTGCTATGTGGACTATTCAAATCATGAGAATTATTGGTCAGTTGCAACTAATACTCATGAATATGGGTCATAGATTAATGACTTACACTACGCAGTTAATCTCGAAAATAATATCTAATATTTTTCACTGTGGAGGCCCCTATATGCTTAAATAATAAGAGTTAAGGAAGATCTAATTGGGTGGTTCTTAAGGCACAATACTTGCTAAGGAGTTGCAAATGGGGTAGCAAGCTAAGTGAGCTTGATTGTGGGAAAAACTTCATAGTTAAGCGTGCTTGAGCCAGAGGCATCTTGGGATAGGTGACCACCTGGGAAATCCTAGTTACCGGGTGCAAGGCTTAGAAGTGATGATTGATGCTATGTGATTCATTTCGTTGGTTTGAATCCCATTTCTTAACTGCTATGAGCATCACCTGATGCAATGAGTGCTAAGTGGACTATTCAAATCATGAGAATTGTTGGTCAGTTGCGACTAATACTCATGAATATGGGTCATAGATTAATGACTTACACTACATAGTTAATCCNGGGGAAGGCCCTATATGATTAAATAATATGAGTTAAGGGAGCTCTAACTAGGTAGTTCATAAGGCACAATACTTTCTAAGGTTTTGAAAATGGGCTAGCAAGCTAAGTGAGCTTGGTTGTGGGAAAAACTCCACAGTTAAGTGGGCTTAAGCCAGAGGTGTCTTGGGATGGGTGACCAATTGGGAAGTCCTGGCTACTGGGTACAAGCCCCAGAAGTGATGATTGATTTTATGTGATTCATTTTGTTGGTTTCAAAACCATTTCTTCACCCCTGTGATCATCACCCAATGCAATGAGCACTAAGTGGACTATTCAAATCATGTGAATTATTTGCCAGTTGCAACTAATAGTCATGAATATGGGTCATAGATTAATGACTTACACTACGCAGTTAATCCTGAAAAGAATATCTAATATCTTGCACTAAAAAAGTGCCTATATGCTTAAATAATAAGAGTTAAGGGAGGTCTAAATTGGTAGTTCATAAGGCACAATACTTGCTAAGGTTTTGCAAATTGGGTAGCAAGCTAAGTGAGCTTGATTGTGGGAAAAACTCCACAGTTAAACGTGCTTGAGCCAGAGGTGTCTTGGGATGGGTGACTACCAGGGAAGTCCTGGTTACCGAGTGCAAGCTCTAGAAGTGATGATTGATGCTATGTGATTCATTTTGTTGGTTTCAATCCCATTTCTTCACCCCTGTCAGCATCACCCAATGTAATGAGTGCTAACTGGACTATTCAAATCACGAGAATTATTGGTCAGTTGTGACTAATACTCATGAATATGGTTCATAGATTAATGACTTACACTACACATTTAATCTCGAAAATAATATCTATTTTCTTGCACTATGGAAGCCCCTATATGCTTAAATAATAACAGTTAAGGGAGCTCTAACTGGGTAGTTCATAAGGCACAATACTTTCTAAGGTTTTGCAAATGGGGTAGCAAGGCAAGTGAGCTTCATTGTGGGAAAAACTCCATAGTTAAGCACGGTTGAGCCAAAGGTGTATTGTGATGCGTGACCACCTAGAAAATGTTGGTTACCATGTGCAAGCCCCTGAAGTGATGATTGATGCTATGTGATTCATTTTTTTGGTTTCAATCCCATTTCTTCACCCATGTGAGCATCACCCGATGCAATGAGTTCTAAGTGGACTATTCAAATCATGAGAATTATTTGTTAGTTGCAACTAATACTCATGAATATGGGTCATAGATTAATGACTTACACTGCTGAGTTAATCTTGAAAATAATATCTAATATATTGCATTGCGGAAGCCCCTATATGCTTAAATAATAAGATTTAATGGATCTCTAACTGGGTAGTTCATAAGAAAAAATACTTGCTAAGGTTTTGCAAATGGGGTAGCAAGCTAAGTGAGCTTGATTATGGGAAAAACCCCACAGTTAAGCACGCTTGAGCCAGAGGCATCTTGGGATGGGTGACCACTTCGGAAGTCCTGGTTACTAGGTGCAATCCCCAGAAGTGATTATTGATGCTATGTGATTCATTTCGTTGGTTTCAATCCCATTTCCTCACCCCTGTGAGCATCACCCGATGCAATGAGTGCTAAGTGGACTATTCAAATCATGAGTATTATTGGTCAGTTTTGACTAATACTCATGAATATGGGTCATAGATTAATGAGTTACACTACGCAGTTAATCCCAAAAATAATATCTAATATCTTGCAATGTGGAAGATGCTATATGCTTAGTAGAAAAGGGTTATTCTCAGGTTGAGGGAATTGATTTGGTGAGATTTTTTCTCTTGTCGCAAAGTTAACCACCATAAGATTTATGTTATTTGTTGTTGCTACATTTGATTTTGAAATAGAACAAATGGATGTGAAGACAACATTCTTACATGGGTATTTGGAAGAAGAAATCTATATGAAGCAACTAGAAGGTTATGTTATGAAGCGAAAGACGGAGCTAGTATGCAAGATGAAAATGTCCATGTATGGTTTAAAACAATCACCAAGAATGTGGTATCAAAAATTTGATACTTATATTTTGGGACTTGGCTTCACAAGAAGCAAAAAATATCATTGTGTATATTTTAAATTAATTGGTGATCATTTGATTTATTTGGTCTTATATGTGGATGACATGTTTCTAATAGGAAACAACAAGGAGATTATCCAGGATGTGAAAACTCAGTTGTCCTCTAAATTTGACATGAAGGATATCGATGATTTAAAAGAGATCGGAAAAGGAGGAAACTATGGTTAAATTAGATAAAATATCTTGAGACAATAATGTAGAAGTTTAATATGCAGGAATGTAAACCAGTCAAGTTTCTTATTCCTATTGGAGAAAAATTTTCTACGGATCAGTGTCCCAAGACACATGAATAAGAGGAGGAAATGTCTCATGTTCCATATGCGAGTTTAGTTGGCAGTTTGATTTATGAAATGGTATGTACTAGACCGGACAATGCACATGCAGTGGGTTTTTTGAACAGGTATATGTCAAAACTAGGGAAGGAGCATTGGACAACAGTAAAAAGGGTTTTCAGGTATTTGCATGGCACTGATAGCTATGGATTGTGATATGAAGGGAGACTGAGATTGGACAAAGTGGTGGATATACATGTCTTTGTGGATGTAGACTGGGCTAGAGATTTGGATCATAGGAGATCTACAAGAGGATAAGTGTTTAACCTGTTTGGAGGACCAATAAGTTGGATGAGCAAAAGACAAGATGTAGTGGCACTTTCAACTACAAAAGTTGAATACATGGAAATCACTCATAAAATTAAGGAATCAATATGGTTACAAAGATTGTGTTCAGGTACTGGGTTGGTACAACAAGTTATAAGGATAGAGTGTGACAATCAGAGTGTAATTTG
>JASDQU010682855.1:26408-54328 GCA_032191745.1 Picea mariana
CTGGTTAAACACATTTAAACTTAGATTCAGCACAAAATTACTGCTGACATAAATAATCCATGGAATTAACATTCATTCATATGCACAATAGAATACATGATAAATATAAATACATAGACATGCAACACATAATTGAAACATCGTCTGGTACTTATCTTTGAAATGGTGGTAATTCCACCAACCATGTGCAAGCCTTCCACGAACCTCCAAACCTTAGACCACGCTGTTCATCAACCTCAGCAGTGGGTCACCCCTGAGCTGGGAATAAGCTCCCCCCCAAGGTAAGGAATCCTAGTCTAGGATGAGATTACAGGGAAAACATCACAAAATGACTAGAAGGATTCTTCCCAAGATGCCATCTTACACCCACTACTCCTGGACTCTCAATCCCCACATTCCTATTCTGCCCGAGAATATACACCTTCACAAGCATAGTCCATCAGTACTACACCTCCCTCTCTAGGTCTTGGCAACAGGTTGGATCAGGAAGTCTTAGAGCCCGAAGCTGGTGCTAGACACTCTCTGGAAGAAACCACTTCCCAGCAAACTCTCTCACCTGGAGAGAGTTGTTCACAGGCATGACAACCTGCCTCTTCCAACAACAATCACCTCCCTCACCTGGAGAGAGATTACACATAGGCTAAGCACAAACTCACACTGTCCAGTAAGCCATGCATATTCCAGCACTGCGTGGCCACAACAACCAACTAGGAAAATAGACATGGGCTTCCCAAACAGGCTCAACAATCACTAAATAGACTCACGGTTTTGGTTTCAGGATTGCACAAGGTGTACATAGATCCCACCCACAGGCTCAAACTATTCAGGCAAGGAATGTACCAACTTCCTTAGGAATCAACATAGACCTTTTCCCTAGTTTCAGAATTGCACGAGGGTATCTTGCAGAGGTCATACGGGACTCACATTCAGACGATCAATAGTGGAATGGAGGAGGAACCCCCATCACGGCTCAATTCAACAGTTTTTAACTGCATGCACTTGAGTCGACACTTGTCACCCATGAAACTACATGTGTTCCTCCCCATTTGGAAGCCACTTGTCATTCCAAAAGAACTTAGGATAAAACATATAATTCCATGGGAATAATATTTTAATATTATTCCAAAATGACCATATGAAATATATGTTTTATCCTAAGTTNACATATATTTCACATGGTCATTTTGGAATAATATTAAAATATTATTCCCAAGGAATTAATCTCCTGGGCTCAACACTTAGCCCCTCTTCCCACCTTCCAACCCCTAATCCCTTTCCCACTCTTAGGAATCTTAGTCCCCCATCACTCATTCATCGTGGTTGGTTTGCATGCAGTGGTGTTTATATTTTTATTAATGTTATGCATGATTACATATACAAGAGTAGGCTCTTGGCCTTCAACACTTAGGCACTCTGGCCTAACAATCACATAAGCCCACCAGCTTATATAAACTTGGCTCACCAGCTTATAAAACATAATTAAAATTCATTTCAGAAACATGATTTACAATAGGGCTCAACCTTGGGGACATTACACTCGGGACCTTTCCTTTCACTCTTGCAAAATATCTCATAATTTTGTGTGCTAACTCTTTTACTGATAGGCTCCTCTTTGATGTGACCTTGGCGATGACTATGTGATTGTGAGCGTGGACACAAGCGGTTTGAATTCAAAATACTTTTGGGCCCAAAATTCTCCTCAAGCCTCCAGGTTTCCTTCTGACGAAACCACAGTTTGAATTGCATCCCACACTCAATTTTTAAACTCTGTGCAACTCTTTTCCCCACAATGATATGGGATCATTGATCTCATGATCTTGATGATACAACCTGAACTGATGGTTCATATCCATGTCTTCCAAATCCACAGGCTAGATCTGTCGCTTCGAGATCAAGAGATGTGATCTCTTTGCAATTCCAGACTTCAGGGTTTTGAAATCTCAAACCCATATCTCTTTCGTATTCCAATCCCTCGGAGCTGATGATCTACGGACACTTGTCCCGTGAAATAAATGGTGTTTATCACTTTGGAACTCCAAACTCCGGAGTTCTCAAACTTCAACCCTTTCCTTCTTTGGCTTTTATCCGAAGACTTTAATCCATCGACGTGTGTCCTCCTCAGATTAACGACTGTGATCCCTTCATGTACCCAGACTTCAGACTTTTAAACTCTCAACCTTTCTCTCCCCGCAAAGTATGCATATTTTTGTGGCATTTCCTCTTGATATAACGGTCGAGGATTACTTCATGCCTTTACCCAAAGTACATGGATCTATGCAACGTCTCTCTTAGATCCGATGGCTCTAAATCACTTCGGGTCTTCGGGGTTCGGTAGTCTCAGTTCTCAATTGAATCTCCACAACAAATTTACCTGGATATCATAATATTTTGGCAAGTGTCCACTTATAGATTGATGGATCTCGGTTATTCGGCTCTTAAGGCTTCGGGTTTTTCAACAATTCAGCCTTCGACACCCTTTGGATCTTTTAACCTGCCGACACATGTTCTCCTGGGTCTAATAGTCCAGATTATCTCTGGCCCTTCAGTGCTCCATGATTCAAAAATATCAAGTTTCAAACTTGCCTCCTCTAGGACTCATGGTATCTGACATATCAAATCAACTATGGTGATCCTATGCTTGAATTTTACCCTGAACAATCTGACCGCTTAGATCTGTTCCTACGATTGGATGACTGAGGTTCTACTTCAGGTTTCTGGCTCTTAGGGCTTCGAAAATATCAGTTCTCAACCCTTGGTGAATTATCTCTCCTAAATGTGGGAACCATTAAGGCATGTGCACATTACTCTAATTAGACAACTATTGATATGTTGCACTATGATCCAATGATCACTGTCGCTCCTCCTCCTGAGCTTTTGATCTCTCTGTGACTTAGAATATTTTCTAAGTGTTCAAATGTTTCGAACCTTTGATCCTCATAGGAGTTAGACTCTTGGGTTTGATTAACACTTTTGAAAAGTGATATCCCTTCTGATATTGATCCTTAAACAGATTTCGATTTCCCACTCAAACCTTGCGTTATCGGGATTTCGATAACTCAGTTCAAAGGATTTCTTGAAAGTAAATTTTTCTCGCCCACCCGGGGTTCTCTATTCTGATTCTTCGACGATTAGTCACTCCTTGATGTTGTACACTCCTTTCACCTCATCTAAGTTTTCTTGGTTCTCTTTGAACTCCTCTCAGTCAATCTAAGACTCAATCGATGCACTCCTTGCATTCGATATGCACACCTTGCATACGAGTTTCAGAAGAGAAACAATTGAAACTTATCCAGATTTGTCACAACTTCACACTATCAACTTATAGAACAATCATACATGAATTAAAATGGAATAAATCACACACACATAATATAAAATTCATTCATACATACATCGAATGAACACAGTCCAAGGATTTGGGACAATTCTATCTATTCTATTCATTCATGAAAACAAATTACATAATATTTCTTCAACTCTGTTCTACTGATCTCTATCATCCTATCTCATAATATCACCATCTACTTTTACAATGAAACAACGACAAACTATCTAAGGAATGGTCCCACGAGCTCTCGTCGTCCTATCTGTAACCTACCCTATCAAATTCTTAGTGGTTACCTACTCTGTCCTATTACAATAATTAACAGTGATTGCCAGATAAGAGTCAACACTCCATATCTGCAACCCCCTTATAGTCCTTCATGGCTTTAGAAACACGACATATTTAAAAATGTTTCTTTCAAGAATATATCAACAACTCAATTTAATTCTGAGTTAATTTCTAATTTGAAACTCTGTCATGCAAAGATGTCATTCCATTGCCTCCACGCTTGTGTTTTGACTTTTAAGACGATTCTCCTACATCATAATCTTCTGGTTAAAATTTTCATGGATTCCTATCCATGAGCTCCTGCCCTTTCTTTCCATGCTTCAAAATATCATGTTTTGTGACCCAACTTGCATCTTCCATTAGATTATCTTTCCACTTCACTAAATATTTAGGATATGTCTTCCTCCTGGTCTTCTTTCGATCTCTCTGTTCATTGATTTTTTCCATATGAGGTTTTTCTGTTGTGGCCAATTGTTCTTCCCTCTGAACTTCTTTTTGATCATCTAATTCTCCTGTTTCATCTCTCTTGTAAGGATACAGGTCTGTAACATTGAATATCGGTGATATCCCAACATTGTCTGGCAACTCAATTTCATAAGCATTGGCTGTGAATTTTCTGAGAATCTTGCATGGTCCTATCTTCTTCATCTTCAACTTGTTATACATTCCCCTTGGAAACCTCTCTTTTCTCAAATGAGCTAAAACTTCATCTCCAACCTTGAATTGAACTTCTCTCCTCTTATGATCAACTATGCTCTTATATTTCAGGCTGTTGTTCTCTGACTCTATATTGGAGTTTTTTCATTTATGTTGCAAAATCCTCTCCTCCAACATATCTGAACTCATCTTGATTCATGGCTCTCAATTATGTAATCCATCTTGGTTGTATACCATACACAATTTCAAATAGACGTTTCTCTGTGCTCCTGTTCACTGAATTGTTGAAAGCAAATTCTACTTGTGGTAGAATCTCATCCCATTGATGACCTTACTCAATGACTAAACTTCTCAACAAGTTTCCCAAACTCCTATTTACTACTTCATTATGTCCATTTGTCTAAGGGTGATATGATGAACTAAAGGACAAGTTTGTCCCCAACCGTTTCCATAGAGTTCTCCAAAAATTTCCTACAAATTTGGTGTCCCTGTGTGAGACTATGCTTCTTAGCAATCCATGTAGTCTCACCAGTTCTATGACAAACAAATTGGTTATGTGTGTAGCATAGTTTTTCTTATCGCATGGTATGAAATGTGGCATTTTTTAAAATCTGTCCACCATAACAAATATATAATTTCTCCCTTTTGAGTTCTAGGCAATCCCAAAACAAAATCCATACTGATTGCATCCCACAGCCTTTCTGGAATCGGTAATGGCCGATACAAACCATTGTTTTGTTGTCTTCCTTTTTCATATTGAGAAATTGTGCATTTGTTCAAAAACATTTCACCTCTTCTCTCACTCTTGACTAGTAATACAAATTACTCAGTTGTGAAAATGTCTTATCATGACCAAAATGTCCATCTAAACCTCCGTTGTGTTTCTCTTTCAGTAGGTTATCTCTCATTGATCATTTTGGTATGCATAATTGGCTTCCCTTGAACAATAATTTATCCTAGATAAAATATTCAGTCCATGGGCTTCTATCTCCCAATAAAGGATTCTTGCATGCCTCATAAGATTCCTTGAAATTTACATCTTCTGTATACAACTTCTTGAGGTGGTCAAACCCTAATATCTCCACTTGGAATTCATGTATAATCAAGCTCCTCCTGCTCAAGCATCTACAAATTTGTTATAAGTTAAAACAATATGTTTAATAAGAAAAGTAAAATTCTACATAAATTCTACCCATTTTGCATGTCTTTGATTGAATTTTTCTTGCCTAGTAATAAATTGCAAAGCTTGGTTATGATTGTACAAGACAAATTATTTAGGAATTAGATAGTGTCTCCACTTCTTCAAAGCTTGAATCACTCCATAAAATTATTTTTCATATCTGGAATAATTCTTCTTAGCGTCACTCATCTTCTCAATGAAATACGCAACTAGCCTATTATACTGACTCAAGACTGCTCCAATAGCTAATCCACTTGCATGAAATCTCACCTGAAATGTTTTTCCAAAATATGGTAAGACCAGAATTGGTTGTTCTATGATTTTCTCTTTCAAAATCTTGAAACTTTCTTCAGCTTCCTCTGTCAAACTAAAGGACTTGTGCTTCTTCATCACGGTGTCCAACATGGGTGCACATATACCACTGAAATTTCTGATAAACTTTCTATAAAAAATTATAACCCATGAAAAATTCTTACCTCAAATATGCTGCTTGGTGATGGCCATTCTTTGATTTCTATCACCTTTTATGGATCCATCTTCAATTCATTTGAAGAGATCACAAAACCTAAATATATGAGTTCTGTTATTACTCCAAGGAAATCTCTAAGGTTGTAAGAAAACGATGATTGGTAACTTAAGGTAAACTTGTTTTTGTATTTTATATGTGTGGATCAATGGGATAGCTCAATTACAATATGGTATTTAGACAGTCAAAATGAGAATCAAATGAACCAGTTCTCTCAAGGATCAATAATCAGATGTTATCTTTTAAGTGGGTGAGAAATCAATGCTTATAAACCAAATACAAATGAAAGGTTTAATAAACAATGATAAGCAACTATTAATCAAGTTATGAGCTAACCAATGAGATGACAGTCATTCTGCAGCTAAAAAAACTTGAATAAGATTACATAAGGAAAGATGAGAATCTGACATCAATAGAGAGAGAAAACTATGATTTGTATTATCATATAGAAAATTATGTTTACAATATAGTATCTTTTGTATCCAAAATCAGACCACTAGTATGTGAAAAAGGTAGGCATTTACAGACTTTACAACAAGTCTTAGATCCTTGAAAACTGGATCTAGATTTCTAAATATAGAAAACAGAAAACAAAAGTAAATACAATAGGATAACTAAAGATATAGTTCCTATGGATCGAACTGTCTTCAAAGTTCTTTGACATCTGGTCTCTATCATTGATGTGCCTCTGATGTGTCTTTGATGTGTCTCTGATGTGATGAAACATGTCTTCAAAACTGAAATATTTCAATAGCTGTGTGTAAAGTCTTAGATAACCATACGAGCTTCTACCTCCTATATCTCCATAAAACCTTGAAACCAAATATTTCATAATTTGGTGATTAATTCTTTGATGCCACCTTATCTTTAAATCACCCAAAAATTGCTCTGTTTGAGCTCAAAATCTTCAAATTCCTTATCTGCGGTTTCACCGGCTATTCTACCTTGAAATTTTCTAGTTAGCCGATGAAAGCTTGGCTTTTCAACAACTAACTAGTTGTAAATACGCTTCCTATGCTGGTGAAAAAACTGAGTTGGCCAAAAAGAAAATCCTTGTTGGTCAAAATAAACTTACTTCTTGGATGATTCGACACTTAGGCTATTTTTTGTCTCCGCCATATCTATCTCTGTTTCGGTCTCCACCATAACCACCTCAGCCTCTATTATCACCTCCAGATGCATAACCACCTAAGGAGATAGAGCCCTTGGTGCAGATTTTTGAGCCATTGTTACACTTATTTGTGACCTCTTATCATATAGTCATTATAAAAACCGCCTGCAGAATGTGCCACAGAAGGATCTTCATAGATCAAAACTTCATCCCCTTTGTTTTTACCTTCATCATCTATATAAATCTTAGTTTTCCAGGGCCACTAGTCTTTGTAACCCTGCTTCTTCTTGGTTCTTCCAACCTGACCAATTTCTCCAAAAAGATATCTAATTTCATCAGACATAACATCAAGAGGAGATGTAAATCAACAATTGTCATCATTTCCTCTACAGTTCTCATCATACTTCTTTATTGTATCAGGTTGTACATCATAACTGCTAGTCACATTTCTCGGGTCATTCCTCATAGGATTCACCCTTGGCTCTAGGTATCCACCAGGTTTTTCGGCCCTATTACTATCATATCCTGAAATTCCTATGCCTCTATCACCACCACCTTATGCACTGTAACTAGCAGGAGGACCATAGTTATTACGTGGTGCATAGGCATTTGAAACAATGGGAATTGACACAGTTGGGAATGATATCAAATATTTCCTTTAGACTAAAACCAGGTCTTCTAGTTAAGAGGTGACTATATTCTCCAAAAAGATATACTCCAACCTTCACCATCGTTTCATGCACAATATATTTGTCAAGATATTCTCAAGCCTTAGTTAGCACGACAGTAAGGCATTCCTATTTTTACAAATGTAACAAACTTTATCATCTATGATAAAATGTAGCTTATAAATGCGAGTTGAGCAAGTATCATAATGGCCACATGGTCCATTGGCCAACCACTCAAATCGTTCTGCATAAACTGGACAACACTCTTCCATTTCTTTGATGAATTATTAGAAAAGGAACTTGGCATTTGCGCTTGGCTCGGTGTTGTTTTGACTATTGTAATTTGAATTTGTTGCTTGGCTCGTGGCTTGACATGTGGATTCAATTTAAATCACGATCTCATTTGTTAATTGACTTGTTGGCACATAACATGATGCATGAATGTAACTAACATAAGAATGGCTTATGTTTTTAATTTGTGGCCTAAGTCACGGCTAAGTGCCCTAATCTTTGTGTATTGGGCATGTGGCTTAACTCATGGCTTGGGCCTGTGTATTGGATAACGTGACTGGTTATATATGTTAGGTAGATATATAATGTGGCTTGACTCAAACATTGATGGAATTTGGTGCTAGATTTGGTAGATACAAATGACATAAGATTAGCTTAGAACACTTAAATAGACACCACTCCCCTTTTGACCAGAGTGACAATGGAAAGGTTATATGTTTAGAGATCATAGGAGTTATGGGAAAAAGAAAAATCAAAGGGAGATTTTAAAGAAAGATTTGGAATGGGAGGTATAGATAGTTCTTCTAAAAAATTAGAAATGAGCTTATGGAGAAAATGCTAAAAAATACAAGTGCATTTTTTATCGCTAACAAGTTCCTTCTTCATAAAAGAACTTTTGTTCAGATTTATCAGCAATTTCTCTTCCTACAACGTTTCCATCACTGATGTCAAATGTCTTAAGTGTTCTCCCTTTGTATTATTGAATATTAGTATGTCATCCAGATATACTATGACAAATTTGCCTTTGAAGTCTTTAAATACTCCATTCATCAATCTCATAGATGTTCTTGGTGCATTTGTCAATCCAAATGGCATGACCAACCATTCAAACAATCCTTCATTTGTCTTGAATGTTGCTTTCCATTCATATCCCTCTCTCATTCTTATTTGATGATATCCACTCTTCAAGTCTATCTTGGAAAAATATCTCTCTCCACTAAAACAATCCATCAAATCATCCATCCTTGTTAAAGGAAATCTGTATCTAATGGTTATCTTGTCGATGGCTCTATAATATGTACACATTCTCCATCCTCCATGCTTATTTGTACTTAACAAATTCGGTACTATGCATGGGCTTAGGATTTCCCTAACTAAACCTTTATCCAACAACTCCTACACTTGATTTTTGACTTCCTCATTCTCTCTAGGTGTCAACCTATAAGCTTCTTTGCTTGGTAAAATAGCTCCTAGAATAAGGTCAATATGATGGCTCATACTCCTAATAGGTGGCAATGAGTGAGGTAACTCATCCACTACTATGCTAGTAAAGTTTTCTAACAGTTCCTAGATTTCTACAGGAAAATCGTCCACACAAGTATTTGTAAGGATAACTCTAGGATTCCTCACTACAACAAACTCCATTTCTTTTTCCTTCTTGATTTCATTCAAGAGTTCCTTCCCAATCATGAGAAGTATGCTTGAACTACCTTCCCTCTTTTTCTCTTTGTCTTCTATTGGCAACAACATATGTGTCCTACCATTCTTCTCTAGGGTATAAGTATTCTTTCTCCCATCATGAATAAGTTTTTTGTCAAAATTCCATGGTCTCCCCAATAAAATATGGAAGACATCCATAGGAATCACATCACATAATATTTCATCCCTATAACCTCCTGTTTTAAATTCAACTTGGCATTGTTGAATTACCATTACTTGATGTCCTTTCTGCAACCATGATACCTTGTATGGGTTTGGATGTGCAGTTGTATTCAATTCCAGCTTCTCCACCATCTCTATGGATACTAGATTGTCAATGATTCCATTGTCTATGATCACCTTGCAAACTCCGTCTTCCATCTTGAAAGCAATTATGAACAGACTTGTTCAGGGAACTGGTTCTACTGGTTCATTCTCTGGCTTAAGAAGAATATTTCCCATCATGATGTTCTTTTCTCCTCCTTCTTCTTCTTCTTCCACATGTTTTTGTGCTTCAACAATGTGTGCTTCACCTCCTCCTTCATTCTTTCTCTCGGGACATTCCCAATAATTTTTCCCTTTCTTTCCACAGGTATAGAATCTAACTATGCATCTTCTGGCTCTTCCTCTTCTTCTTCCTCTGGAAAAATAACTTCTTCCACCATGTTGTCCTTCTTTAGAATTTAAACCTTTCTCATGGTGACTATGTTTTTTTCCAGCTTCATGCTTCGACTTCTAGAACTTCTCTTTGTTGGTTCCCTTACCTATACTTGAATTTCCTCCACTATTTTGTTGGATTTTCTTCCTGGCCAATTTTCCTTCAATTTTCAATGCTGCTTGATAAGAATACTCGACTTTACTAACAGACATCATGTTGATCTCCTCTTGTATTTCATTCCTCAAGCCATTGATATACCTGGTTGTTTTTTCATCTTCATACTCTTTATGTCCAGCCTTGATGTCCAGTCTATACAATTTCTTAGTGTACTCCTTCACTAATAACCTCTCCTGTCTCAGGTTTTGAAATCTTGTGAACATATTTATTTGGTAATCCTTCGAGATAAATTTGGATTTTAGCTTGGCTACCATCCTATCTTACTTTTTATTTTTTTTCTTACCATTGCTCCTTCGTTCGGCTTGTAGTTCATCCCACCATAGTAGTGCATGACTTTTCAGTCTTGTCACTACATGATTCACCATCTTGTCTTCCTCGATATCTTTGTAAACAAATTATTTGTACATAGCACGTACCCAATCCAACTATTCTTCAACTTCTAAATTTCCTTCATATATTGGTACCTCTATTCTTTCTTTGGCTCCTATCTTTGAAACAACTTTTATTAAGCGATCTTCTTCAGCATCCTCTACTACATTTTCTTCAACCTCTATCTCTTCACTCTCAACTTCACTGATATCTCAATTGTTTGGTTCTCTCCTCTGCATTGTTTCCATGGCATCCATTCTCATTCGAATTCGCCTCATTTCTTCTTCCATTTCACCATTCACTCTATGCCTTCTAGGTGGCATGATTCCACTGCGTGACCTACAAACATAAATCAAATTATTGATACCACAATTGATACCAAATTACCTCCTTTCTCCTTTTCTTTGTTGTCTGAAAACAAACTCAAAATCATCTCTCATACCACCTGATGTAGCCCCCCTACTCCTTCGTAGGGCTACACAACATCCTGATTAAAGGATCTTTGATTCTATGATTCAAATGAATCTTTAGGACCTTGATAGTCCCATGTATTAATCAAACACAGGTCCTTTCATCCTTTTGGTGTGGTCTTATGATACTTTCCATGTATTAATCTTTAGGACCTTGATAGTCCCAAGTTTTGAGCGCTAACTCCTTTTTTGATAGGCTCCTCTCTGATGTGACCTTGGCAATGACCACGCGATTGTGGGCATGATCACAAGAGGTTTGAAGTCAAACTACTTTTGGGCCCACAATTCTCCTCAAGCCTCCACGTGTCCTTTTGAAGAAACCATGGCTTGGATTGTGGCCCGCCCTCAATGTTTTAAACTCAACAAAACTCTTGTCCACGCACAGCTACAAGATCGTCGATCTCATGATCTTGACAATACTGCCTTAACTAACAGTTCAGATCCGCGTCTTCCAAATCCACTAGCCAGATCTGTCCCTTTGAGGTCAACAGGTGTGATCTCTTTGCAATTCCAAACTTCATGGTTTTGAAATCTCAAACCCACCTCTCTTTCATACTATAATTCCCCAGAGCTGATGATCTGTGGACACCTATCCCATAAAATCAATGGTCTTTATTATTTTGGAACTCTAGACTTCATAGTTCTCAAACTTCAACTGTTTTCTTCCTTGGATTTTATCTGAAGACTCTAATCCACTGATGTGTTTCCTCCTCGGATCAATGGCTGCAATAGCTTCATGTACCCAGACTTCGAACTTTTCAACTCTCAAATTTTCTCTCCCCACGTAGTATGCATATTGTTGCAGCATGTCCTCTTGATATAACGATCAAGGATTACTTCAAGACTTTACCTGAAGTGCAAGGATATATGCCACATCCTTCCTAGATATGACGACTCTGAATCACTTCGACTCTTCGAATTTCGGCAATCTCAGTTCTCAACTGAAACTCCACAACAACTTTACCTAGAGCTCGCGATCTGTGGACAAGTTTTCACTTATATATCAATGGCTCTCATATATTTGACTCTTTGGGCTTTAGATGTTTAAACACTTTGAACTTTTCCTCCCTCTAGATGTTCCAACCTGTCAACACGTGTTCTCCTGGGTCTAATGATCCATATTCACTCTGGCCCTTCGGCTCTCCGTGCTTCGGAAATATAGAGTTTCAAACTGGCCTCCTCCCATACTCATGGTATCTGATGGCTTAGATCCACTCTGGCGATCCAACACCTGAATTTTACCTCGAACAATCTGAAGGCTTAGATCTATTCTTGAGATCAAAAGACTAATATTCTACTTTGGGTTTCTGGCTCTTCGGGCTTAAAAAATATTAGTTCTCAACCCTTGGTGAATTCTCTCTCATGAGTGTGCGAAGTGCTAAGGCTCGTGCATCTTACTCTAATAAGAAGTATTTTGATCTATTGCACCATGATCCAATGACCACTTTCACTCCTCCTCCTGAGCTTTTGATCTCTCAGTGACTTAGAAAATTTTCTAAGTGTTCAAAGGTTTCAAACCTTTTCTCCTACTATGAGTCTGACTCTTGGATCTCGTTAACACTTTTGAAAAGTGCTATCCCTTTTGATATTGATCCTCTAACAGATTTCGATTTCCCATGCACACCTTGCATTATCAGGATTTCGATAACTCAATTTGAAGGATTGCTTGAAAATACATTCTTCTCACCCATTTGATGTTCTCTGTTCTTTTTCTTCGAAGATTAGTCTCTCCTTGACGTTGTGCACTCCTTGCACCTAGTCTAATTTTCCTTGGTTCTCTCTAAACTCTTCTGAGTCAATCCAAGATTAAATCGACACACTCCTTGCATTCAGTATACACACCTTGCATACGAGTTTCAGAAGAGAAAAAATTGAAACTTATCCAGATTCGTCACAACTTCATACTATCAACTTATCGAACAATCATACATAAATGAAAATGGAATAAATCACATACATGGAATATAACATTAATTCATTCATACATCAAATGAACACAGTCCAAGGATTTTGGACAATTCTCTCTGTTTTATTCATTCATGAAAACAAATTACATAGTATTTCTTCTACTATGTTGTACTTATATCTATCTTCCTATCTCATAATCTCACCATCTACATTTACAATGAAACAACAACAAACTATCTAAGGACCATTTCCACGGGCTCTCGTCATCCTATATGTAACCTATCCTATCAAAATATTAGCGGTTACCTACTATGTACTTTTACAATAACTAACAATTATGGCCAGATCAGATTCAACACTCCATATATGCAACCCCTGACAATCCTTCACAGCTTTAAAAACATGACATATTTAAAAATGTTTCTTTCAATAATATCTCAACAACTCGATTTAATTCTGAGTTAATTTTTTATTTGAAACTCTGTCGTGCTGAGATGTCGTTCCCTTTCCTCCATGCTTGCGGTTTGACTTTGAAGGCGATGCTCTTGCATCAACCTTACATGGAGGTAAAGGGACCAGAAAAACCCCCGAAACACAATCTCTCTGCAATTCTTAGTCAAGTTTCAGAGGAGTTATCTCCTTGTCTCTTACTTAAGCAACCTTGTGTTTGGCTCCTCTGTGAGAGGATTTTTCCGACCACACTTATATGACAATTGGGTTTGACTCTCCCTAACTCAAAATCCTATGTTATTTTACCGGCCTTAGAGAGTTATCTATCCAATTCTAATCGAAGGCGCTAACCCTACACTTATTTATGAACCCTAGAAACAAAGTCTAGTAAATTTTAAGTTTAGCATTCATTTTATTGGATATTTTTACTCAAAGGATATGGAAGTGAAAATGATGTTCTTTGAAACTCTAGAAAAAATTAAAATTATAAGAAAAACAAAAAAGAAAAATTTACACTAATTCTTCAATGAAAAAGAGTTTCAAAAAATAAAAATGCATGAACGATATTTATAACCTCTAAATGCAATCTCTTTTCTTTCTCATGCAAAATGCGCAATGCAACCTCTAGAGAAAAGAAAAAGAAAAAACGCAAGGATGATATTTATTATTTTTCCTCTGAATTCTTTCAATATTAGAAGAAAATAAAATCATATTATAATATATTTTTATTTTTCAAATAACAATGCAAAACAATGCAAAGAAATAAAGAGACCTAACCAACAAAAAACTAGGTTTTTTCAATTTTTTTTTCCTCTTTCTACCAAAGAAAAAACAAAAGAAAATATTCCAAACGGAAGAAATTTTTTTTTTTCTTCTTTGAAAAATCCAATTAAATAAGAAAATAAAAGAATCTAACTCAAATACAAACTCAAGTTTAAAAAATGATGACAATAACGACCATAAAATTGAGATCCTAACAACATGACTAGCCTTATAGTGTTTTAATCCAAGGGATAAAAGGGAGATAAGATGGATCCAAAAACTTTTTTTAAAACAAAACTTGATTCCTTACTAGCATCCTATAGGGAAAAAATGTGTTTGGGACCAAACTCCCCAAAAAAGACCCCCAAAGTAGCTGAAATCGGACTTCAAAAACGTTGAAAAACAAGCAAAAAAGTTACTTTTTGCAAGTGTACGTGACTCTCTCCACTATAGTTCACATATGTACACACCTTATATCATTGTAGGGATCACATATGTGTTATATATGCAACTTTTTATTCTATAGTCCACTTATGTATGCATTTTGGCCTTCTACAGGGCACATATGTACACTCTTTGGCCTTCTACAGGGCACATATGTACACTCTTTGGCCTTCTACAGGTCGCATACATGACCCAACACTTACGTGCTTTTTTTAGTTTATGTACACCTATTAATACTATGTAAAAGTAGTGTATGTATGATACTATTGTCAAGGAAAAGGGCTAATACACTTAGAAAAACTTGGAAAATTAGGTCAAAAAACCGAAAACACAAAATGTAGCAGAGAGATAAAAAAAGAAAGCCAAAAAATGATGAAAAACAAAGAGCAAAACCAAGAATTACTCAAAATCATAGAAACATCAAATGAATTTTCTTTTATTTTAGTTTTATAAACCAATAATAACTTCTAACATTGCTAAGGACATATACATAAACTAAGAAAGCCCAACATGACCCTCAAAGTCCAAGATCAGACCTTGAGAAAGGAAAAATGTACAAACACCTCTTTATAATACTTTTACGTGACTATCATCTAGGAAAGGAGTGTATGTATGCACCCTTCCATATTAATACCCACATAAGTACATGTATTTTATTGAAGAACAATGCATAAAATACCCATAACTTCAACAAAAATGAAGAAAATATTGGACTAAAGGATTGAAAATAGAGGCCCAAGCTTCTAAAATATTGAACTCAACTGTAAAAATGAGAAGCAATCAATAAAATCAAATAAAATACATGCAAACACCCTATACTAACCCAAAAATGAGATATATTCTCTAGTGGAGTCACCAATTATGTTACAAAAATGTGAGTCCTATGACTATGAGTTAGAGGCCACAACATAGAAGTGCCCCAAAAGGCTTCTCTCATACTCTAATTAGGAATTTGATTACAATAACTACTTGCAATAAATAACTTTCAGAAAATAAGAATGATAACATACTTGCAACCCAGTGTTTGAAGTCGATCCCACTCGAGGGATTTCACTCCAGAACTCCTTCACAATCATATTTTGAAAATACTTAAAACAAAGAAGTATGCAACTGCAAACACGTATTTTTTTCTAACTAATTAAATATAATCAATTCTCTTTCTATGTTATATTCTAAACAAGATACAAATAATCTCATTAAAATCATGAATTAACAAAGAGAAATGGATGAGACTAAGAGTTCTTTTATTAATAGCAACAAAGGAGTTAGTTACAGCTTGTAACTGTTGCGAAACGATCTTGGAACCATGCTCCAAGTTCCTCCACCAAAGGCAAGATATGACAATCACTACTTCCAAGTATTTGTGTTCCAAAGAGTCTAAGGAAGCAATGGATTTCTTCCTAACGAGATAAGGGGAAATACAAATCCTAAAAACAAGGGTTTTCAGGGGGGAGACAATCTCATAAGTAAAGGGAAAGAGGGATTGTAGGGATATAAGGAATATTCTAGCATAAGGATGCATCTCTTTGATATATTTCTCCTTCATACGAATTCTCTCTTTTATACTCCCTATTGAAAATTTGAGTACTTATGAACAGACTAGAAGAGGCTGGGAAGCTAAGAAACCCATCAACTCCATCAAAAATATTGATATTTTTGTTTTATCCAATTAAGCATGTACATGGTTTGATAACTAGAAAGTTGTGTATGTACATTTTTGCTTTAAGGAGAGTCATGTATGTCGAGAAAAATTAGATTTTTTAAGATATTTTCAAGGAGGAAAAGGGGAAGTTTCCTCCTACAAGTAGGAAAAGGGATTTAACTCGGGCTAATGAGTCATCATGAGCATATATGGTGTCAAATGATGCTATAACAATTACTACTACATGTTACTTTATTAATATGTATCCCACATCATCTATTATGGGTAACACCCCTATGGAGTTTTTTATGGGAAATAATCTTTCACTTCAACATCTTCAGTTTTTTGGTTATGAGACATATTCTCATGTGCCTATGGAGAAGGTGTCAAAATTGGGTAACACATATGTGAAACATATCTTCATAGGATATGGAATTGGTATGAAATGGTACGATATTTTAGATGCAATGTTTGGAAAAAAATTGTATAGAAGAAATGTTATTTTCATAGAAGTTAATCGTTCTCCTATAATGGTGCATGTAGAATTGGATGATAAGAAATCAGTGGTTTAACTACCACCCAAGGAACATAAATATAAAACAGAAAATGAACAAGTATTTCAATGAATATTATGGTTCATATATTTTGAAAGAGGAGGAAGAAACTCAACCTAAAACATTAAGGAGGGCCACCTAGAAAATAAGGAATCTAGACATGTATAATTATAGTTCATCTGATTTCATATGTATATTTTATTTATCTACTAACATTGATGAGCTTAGAACTATGAAATATTAAATGGATATGGAATATAACGAGTCCTACATATTTTCCATGGATGAGTAAATGGATGCACTTTTAAGTAATGATACATAGGACTTGGTAGCAATTTCCAATGGATGAAAACCCATTGGATGAAAATAGGTGTTGAAAAAGAATATTGATTTAGATGGCAATTTTGAAAATCACAAGGCAAGGTTGGTATAAAAATGATATTTCCATGTTGAGGGGATATATTTTGGTGATATATTTTCTCCAATTGCTAAGTTAACATCTATTATGTTCTTATTATACATAGTTGCAACCTTTGATTTTGAGATAGAACAGATGGATGTGAAAACATTATTCCTACATGGTGACATATTAACACAACTTATATCGAAAGAAAGTAAACGACATGACATACAATCTCATGCAACTTACCATAAGAATTAAAATATAATGCAATCAACTTAAACATAAGTAGCGATGATGAAGAAGACACACAAAAAAATGAGTCACATAAAGCATAAATGTAGAAAAATCATTCAAGCACAATAAGAAAAAATGAGTAAGGAAAAACTTAAAATGCACTGAAAAATAAATAGTCCATCTTTTAGAATAATTAGTATAGTGAATATAATCACTTATTCATAATTTTTTTCTCTATTTCACGATCATCCATCACAAGAATTTAAATCACTATTATTTTATGACACACTCTCATGATCATGGTGACCATGTGATATGAATTCTTCAGTTCCCTCCCCTTTTCCATTCTCACGCTCCAGGATCAAGATGCATCCCCTTCATTGCTACACAATCCGTTGGGTGACCCATCATTTTCCAAGGTGTCCTTATGCAAGGGGAGTGCCAACTCACTATCATTTTTTTCACTGGAAATTTTTAACTTGTGGAAATCATAAGGTTCCAATGTTGTAGCAGTAGCCTACTTCCCAATATTATTATATTTAATAGCCATCATTTCATCTGAATCACACACATATAGTCATCATGAGTTATCATCATAACAGTTTTACATATTAATTTCCAAATCTATTTTACAAAAGAAAACAAAATTTCCCAAACATGACTTCTTCGCTCATAATTCTTTGTCTCTTGCAGCAATAGATATCAAATATCATATAAAAAACCATTCTCCCTTCAATTATTTCAATTTTCATGTGACTAAACAATTTGTTAGCATATTATGACAATTTTCAATTACTAATTTATCAAATTTGTTTTATACAGAAAAACAAAATTTCATAGGCATGTGATTTCCTCCCATTATGTTTGTCTCTTGGAGTTGTATATATTATTCTTAATTATGGACTTGCATCATTTCCATATCCAAGACTACTCTACCTGCAACTTCTCAACTTTCTTGCAACCAAACGAGATTGTTAACACTGATGGAATTTTTTAGTAGTTCATGAAATGATATCATAACTTTAATTTACGAACAATTCAATCATTTCCATCCATTATTCACATTAAAAGTGGAATTCAACCATTAATCATATTATCTAGAATGAAACTATACTTCATTGCAACATATGCATTCAATCCATGAAGTGATTTTCGGAATTATATTAATCTAAAAATTCCATCACTTCCAACTATTATTCATATTAAATTCAATGAACCATAATTATTCACATATGCATTACTAGCACCCAAAATTTTCATAATGCAAGTCAAACATTGTGAAAAAATAAACCCAATGTGTCAACTCCTATGGCCAGATTTACACAATGCATCCTTGCATTGACTCTAGAATACGATATATCCATGTCATGTACTCCACCATGGTGATTGGATAGGTCTATCCAATGCCTCAACACAACATCCAAACTCTTCCCCACAACCTATCCAATCATTTGGATACCCTCCTCTTCAACCAATACACAACACTAGGAACATCATCCGTTAGTGTTATCCAATGTTGGTAAAGAGGTTGTAATACAAACATCAATTATATATGGGGAACCATTATTCCCTTGGATGGAGATATATATTTTCCATATCCAACCTCAACATGTCCTCAAATGGTCATCTCTAGTGGAATTCATTGCTACCGCAATAGCATGTCTCATGTCTTGACTTGGTTATGATCTCATAACAAACCTAAAAGAATGTGCAATTAGATTTCTTATGAAATCATTTAGTCATAACAAAAAAGTATATACTTAAGGCCTTATGCCTTTATATCAATCCAAATATTAAACTTTAACTGAGGGAATTCTTACGTCAATTCCCTTCTGTATTTATGCATGATAAGCATCTCTAAATGGATACCTGCATGGCTGTTATTTCATTACTTTTTGATACTTGATCAACTGATACTTTGTATAATCTCACAATCTCTCTTCACCAACCTCTTTATCAACATTCCAACCATGTGCATTTGTCTTAATATGGATGGCTACCATAAGCAACAATATTGTCATCTTTTTTGGCCATGCTATAATGATTTTTGCTGAATACACAATCTATCATTACTTTTATTCAAATATCATAGAATAATTATTTCACACACACACACACACACACACACAGATATATATATATATATATATATATAAATTACTCTTAGTCTACAATAATTCCACCAACATGCTAAGGCATGTACACATGAACAAATGCACATTATTTTGCACCAAGAATATTATCTTTGATTCCTAATTCATGCACAAGAATTATATATTTATTGTATGCATCATGCATCGATTCTATCGTGCACTCCAATTCACATATATTTCATATTTAATAAATTATTTTTGTTGTTGTAGATGTATTTCCTTGAGTTCTTGTAGAATATTCTTTCCATATGCATTGCCATTATGTTTAATTTTTCACCATTGACCCCTATTTTGAACCTTCCATCCAATCCCTACTTGGCCATTCTTCATTTTAAGCCACTAGATCCATGAATGATTCCATCCCACAAGCGATTAATTTATGAAAGTAATCTTGTCCCAACATTTTTCTACAATTCTCAATATTCATATTGTTGTAACATGCACTACACCAGTTGATTAATAATGCGCTGCATTCCTTGACCCAACCGGTCTTGAAATTCCATTATCATTTATTAGCATTTCAACATTCTGAAATATTTCTTTTATGTCGTCTTTATAATATCTTTTTTCATCCATTTATTTGCTCAATTTTAAGTTCCTTTCTTCACTTTATTGAGTGATTCATTGCGTATAACTACTTGACCACTCAATACCACTCTACTACAAAGGGAATGCTACACTCCTCCATTCTCACCTGTACCCCTCTTTTTCTCCAGACTTTGATAATAGAGGCAAATTTCTTCTTTTGGGGTAATTCTAGGAAAAAAAATTTAGATCATGCCCAACAATTACTTCTTCATGCATTCACATTTATGCACATAAATATGACTCATCCACTCTGTGATTCACTCATCATCTCTGAGTCCCTTGATTTTCATTCATGGAAATCTCTTCATCCATCATTACATTTCTATCTTCATGGATATGAAGTATTGAAACCTAATGGATTCTTTATTTATGTGAGAATATATGTTCAATACCCTTTGCAATCCATTTATAATCTATGGCATCTGAATAGTAATCTTCTTATTCTCCTTCTTAGACCTTTTTCAACCTTGCATCAACACTTTTCATCCTTGCACTTCCCTTTGCAACTCTTTGAAGCTCCAAACAACTATACAATCTTGACCTGATTCCCTATATAATGGACCTTGATATTAATCTAGAAAAAACCCATAAAATGATCAATTGTGGAATCTTATCCTCTTTCTAGCAATCCCTCACACAACATTCTACTAGAGTTCTCCTCTCATTATTAACAATTCCCTATTATTAAGCTCACCCATTTTAGTTAAGATATTACACTTCAAATGTGCCTATATTCTTATGGATAGAAACTATCACGATCATATACACTTTTACTTACAAATAAATCATATATATCACTCACCTCTATTATTTGGGAGTTTTTTCCCAAATTCTTGACATTATTTCGAAAAAAATTAAGATCGAGTAGTTACATGGTTCATTGAATCCAATTCCACTTTCTCTTGAAAATTTATGGATAACCCGATTATAAATAGAGAACTTAAATATTATATCATATTTTCCTCTATATGACATTTCCATTGACCATACTCATGCTTCAATATGATTAACGAGCCAAACGTTATGGCTTCCTGAAATTCCACTCTCCTCAATGGTGTTCTTCAAGTCCACTAGAAAACTTCCTTCTAATTCATTGAGAATCATTTGTCACAAAAATAAATTTTAAGTAGATATATGTATCCTCTTTTCCAATATATTTCCAATGACTTCTTTCTTTCTGAATTCTGAGCAATGAGAAGAAAGTTATAGGAAACTGAATATTGCAAATTTACCTCTTGTGTGCACCTTCTCCTAAGTGAAAAATAATCTCAAACATTATCTTTGGCCACATATAGAGGTAATTATGTTCATAACCAAGGGAAATTTTCTACATAACATAGATAATAATTATAATACTAAAATCACAACAACTCTTATATTCTCCAACTGATGTTCCATTCTAAATTTGTGACAATCTTGAAATGACAACTTTGCCCCTTTCAACTTTCACTTGACTTATAAATTTTAGCTTTGTTCATGCATCCCTACCCTAATTTATTTTTTATTTTGATTGAATATCAATTGGGTATCTCCATGAATATCTTATGGATGATATATTTCAATTTCACCATTAAACCGAGCTATGGACTATTAGTTATGGCCCATCGAAGTTTTGTCTGTTTTACATTTTTATCCTTGTAGGTTTCTTCTTTCTCTTCCTATGCAGTTTTCTTACCTAGATTCCAAACATGTCTCCATGAATATATTCTATGGTTCATAATAATTACATAGAATGTTCTTGTGACTCAAACATACTTTTGAGGAAGGATTTATTCCCTCCAAAAGTAAATTGGTGCCAAAATTTTACCTTAACTCTTTTAGTTGTAAATTCCGCATACACATTTTGTTTTGTGTCTCAGATAGCTTGTTGGAAATATCTCTTTGAGTTGTTTTATTTAATATGCAAAGTCTATATTTCATGCCCATTATACTTACAATATTGAAAATTAGAACTGCTAAAATCATTTTTTAGGAACTCAAAATAACTTTGCAAGTTCATGACCTTCAAAGTCTCAGAAAACTCATAGAAAAATGATTGTTTTACTGTTATAAAAAAATTTAAATCTGAGTCGTCAATCTCAATACTAGTGAAATATTTGTCATTGATATGAACTATATAGATGATCGAATATCTATTGATTCCATTGCACACACACAACACTTTTCCAAAACAACCGACCCGACCATCGATCATCAACCCTTTCCTTTGGAAATTGGTTTAAAATACATCAATAAACTAGTCGACCGGATTGTTGGGCATAAACGATCAATGATTTTCATTGGTGGATCAAACTCCTTACCAGTCTAGCTGATTCAACCATTGGCCATTCCTATTGGCATACAAAAAAGTGTTTTCAATTTGGCCAACCTGACCATCGACATTTTCTTGGCTGACATGGAAACTATGCTGATATTGCATGAAACATGGATGCTAATGTGGCATGAAATGTAGAAACTAACATGAAACTCTAGATGACATTGCATGACATGTAGATTTTGATGTGGCATGGCATTTCATCACTCGTTTTTCTTCATTGACGATCAATAACTTCTCTTGGATGAGAAAACACTTCACTAATTTGGTTGAACTAACCATCAACAATTTCCATTGGTGATGGAAACAATTCACCAATTCATTCGACTCGAACCTTGACCATCGATGAGTTTTGTTGGTAACATAAACTGTAATGAACCTCAAATTTATCATAAAAAAAAATAAAATTCTTTTGGTGCATTATTTACCAATTATCTTCGTTAAATAAAAATGTATGATGGTTACTTACCTTTTTCTTTAAATGGCCTTATGTCATACTAACTTAACACTTAAGAGAGGTTTTGATTTTTTCTTTGAATGAACTTATGCCCTCTTAAGACTTAAAAGAGGATTCCAATGTTCACAAGTAATTTCCCAACTCATATGTTACTATATAGATATTAATACCATACACATATCTACCTATACACTAGGAGTCGAGTTTACAGTTCCCTTGTTAAGAGAATCAGGCTATTTGGATTTTGTGCACAAGTTTATATCTCTGGGAGTTAATACTTGTACCCTTACCTAGCTGTGTCAACATCAAAATTCAAATCCTTAATGTAGTACGAATCAGGAGTAGGTTTAAAATTATTAATGATGAATTATGCGTTGTTTTCAATGTGATTTCTCCGATGGCTTCAATTTAGTTATGATGTAGTTAGTTTTCACCATAACGATTTGAATCCCGACCAAAACCGCACAAATCCTCTGCATAAATAGATAACTAAAACCTCCTCTTCCTAATAGGGTAACATAAGGATAACTCAAATGACAATAGTTTAGCGTCTGATTAGTTTCACTCGACAGTCATTGATTAACTACTATTATCTTTGCATCATCAACATTAAGGGAGATGGATGTATCTGTCAGAAGAAATTAAGGCTCTGTCTTGAAATTGATTAGGGTCCTCTTAATCCTCAGTCCCGATGACTCTCCCACCTATTCTTTCCAATCCTGTGACGCCAACCTTTCCCTAGCACATGGGTTGTACCTTCCATGCTGTAAAGAGTGGTACTCAACCCTCTTAGGTTTTGGCGGTATCTCTTCTTCCTTTGTGACTCCGAAGGAGAGGCTCTGTATTATGCATTTCTTCATAGGCACAGGATACCACTTCTGTGGGAAACTTTGGTGCATCGACGGAAACAACTAACTACCTGGTGAGTTCTCTAAGGGAACTGTCGTGTCTCAAAATTGAAACAGAGTTCAATGTTTGATTTGTATAAAAGAAAAAACCTTTACTCCCTGTAATCTTTATTGTGATTTTAAAGGCCTCCTTTACTCTAATGGTTATGTTCGGATCCTATGCATTACTTTAATGCTGGTATCGACTGTAGAAGGAGTTTCCACTATACTGGAGAGTCACTACTCTCTACCTCTATGAGCCCCAAGGTCATCCCTTGCATCTACTGTTTGTGTCCCATGGAATTAATTCTGGTTCATTCCTTTGCATTTACCCTGTGACTAGTAACTCTGTGTGGGAGTAACTCAGAGTAGTTTAGAAGAGTCTAATTTTTTACACCGTGTCAAGGTTCCAGGAAGAATAGGGTTGAGTCTGACTCTTAACGTCTCTATTTCTCTTCTGTGACTAATGCATATTATTTGTAGTAAGGTGGTGGTTAACCGAGATTTTATCCCTCATTAAGTTAGGGTACTTTTCACGAGAACTTCTATTGACTTTGTGTGTGATGTCTTTCCTTATATTCTTCATTTCTTGTTCTTAAAGGATTTATAATGAAAGATTTACTCTTGAATTCACAAAGCTATTTTTATTTTTTAATGTAATTATTAAATTTTGTATAAATGGAATTCTCTGTATTAATGGTGGGACTCTGCCTATTGCAAGGGTACCCACCAGAAGTTCCAAGGTCCATCCTCCCCTCGGCCAGGGTCGATTACAATACCAGGCATGACAACTAGAGGGTGCGGCATTCGATTACTAAGTTAAGTATTCTAGGCATAGCTGTGGTTATCAATTTACCTTTCGATTCTACTTTTCAAGTCCTACTTTGTACTGTACTAATGATTTTTTTTGTGATGATCAAATGCAGGTATGCCCCTTTCACGGCACAGGGACCAGCCTCGACCCATTATGAAAAAGGTTCTCGGGTTTCGAAATAGTGGCTCTCAACTTGCTTCTTAAATTCAAAGCATGGAGGTCATGATTCTATTTGTATCTTTCTCTTGTTAAACAGAGCTTTTCCCCTGCTCCGATTTCCTGTGCTGGATGTCTGAGGGTTACGCCTTGTTTTGTTTTTTTTATTAATAGTACAATTAAGGAGATATGTATAGTCAAGCTTGATGTAGGGAAATTGACTGATGTTGAAATACTCGAATTGGCAAAACACAGATCTAAGTTTACTGTTGGGGAACTCTTAAATATGTTAATCTTAGTATTGGAGGGACCTTACTTTTCTATTTTAAGATATTTATCCTTCAGCGTTCTGTATAATACTTCTACAATTTAATGTATTAAAAAAATCTCTACTTCAGTTACAATAACCACCATCTCTTGATTTTATTAATGTCTGTATGATTTGTCTCATGTTAACGCAATTATTAATTTGAATATACCCCAGGGGATCGATCAGAGGCAGGGTTTCGTATCTCCAGGCCTCTGTGTTCTTTTTAGACTCTTTCCTTTCGATCAATTGCATCTTCAAAATTTTATTGCATTTATACTGTGAATTACTAAAATAGATTTCTATGAAATGCGAAGCAAATTTAAAGGATATCCTAAATCATACAATTGTTTGTCCGAGGTAGTGTAATTGCTATAGCCATGAAATAAAAGAATTTCTTTGTTTCTCTCTGCATGTTGTACGATATAATTGAATTGGGATACCTTAACCTTGTATAGGCAATAGTACCCGCACAAAACACATATAGGATGCGTCATGCATCAATAATGTATCAGCGAAATCGTTATTTGCTTCCCTCGAATGTGATACTAGCATGCATATCTGTTCTTTCGGGTAATGACAGTTTGTATAATTATATTGTTAAGCTTAGGGTAATCTTGGCTCTTTGATTTCATTCATTCCCATATGTTTCATTATTCTATATTCTACCCAAGCTCGACTATATATATATCTTTGTCTAGGAATTCAATTGTAGAATTAAATGTATGCTTGCAATAGATTTGTTCGTTCACTATTAGATATTCGTTTCTACTTAACGATTTAATTTCGGGAGACATTTCCAGAATTAATCCTACAAACTATTTGTTTATTCTATGAGGATATCAAATATTCATATTTACGTATAGGTTCTAAATCCATGGTAGGGTACCAAGGGATGATTCTAGAAATGATATGTAAGCTATTCGATAATAAAGTGGACTGTACATTTCATGTAGTCGAACAACCTTTGTCTAGATTATTGAATGCATACCAAATTTAAGGATTTCACTATATCAATAACCAATTTCATCCTGCATAGATAGTAATACTGAAAATTAGATATAGTACATAACTTTCAGCAAATATACGAACATTAAAACATATACTAGGAACCATTTCAGTTCATATTTAACATGTACAGTACATCAGCTATAAAATCATTAAGACAGATAAGGATTAGAGTAGCATATCTGAACTAAACTTGCGGGAAGACAAAGTGAATAACCACATTCCTCCCAACCGTAGAGCCTAGCAATCAAGATCACTTACATGGTTCACCCCCTAGCCTGACCATGAGTCCATGAGGGTGAACTTGGAAATCCCTCTTCAACAATGTCCTCCATATAGCAGATCCCTGTTGCCTCACACTCATTTAGTGTTCATAACATCAATGGAAAAAAATCAATAGTCTCTTCCCTGCATACTTGGCAGCGTCCTGCCTCCTCACATATGCTTCTTTATTCATTTTCCTAGGTCTTTCCCCCCCCCCTTGGGAATTTTCGCAGCCTTCTAAATCCCTGATTTTCAAGGGATGCCAGTGGCCAAATCACTGATTTGCCACTTGTAAAAATCAGCCTAGGGGTAGTTCCAACATGTTCCCCACTCATGGAGTCATGGTCACCTAATTTTTAGCATGGTTGTTCCATTTGTCCTCCTGCAATCAATATAAAATATTATGTTTTTATACAAGTGTCATTGTCAAATAATTAGTTGGGTCAAATCAGATCTCTACCCAACAGTCATAATAATTTATTACAAATATCAAATTCGAAATTCGGAATTGCCATAAATGGCAAAAATTTTCCAAATTCGAATTTACTGAAGACAGAATAATTTTCCAGCAAAATTAAACTTTCAAAAATATTTTATTTTGGGGGGACGTCACATAAACACTTCATTAATTCGACCAACCCGACCATCTTCCATCAACGAATTCTCTTGGTAAAATCCAACACTTAAAAATTTTCAACCGAAACTTAGATGAATCTAGGTTGTCGATCTTCTATCTCAAATGATATTGACTATTGATCCATCAAACTTCTCCCAACTCTTTCAATGAGTATCAAGTGTTGATTTTTTTTTTCCAAGATTTAAAAGAAAATCCTGGCCATTGATCAACTCCAACTTCCTATCAACAAAAAATGAATCTAGAGAGTCGATATGTCTCCTTTCCCAAGTATTGAAAATGAATCTTGATCGTCGGTCTACTCAACCTTTCTAAATCTGAAAACATTATAAGTTTTTAAATTTATTTCAATGAATCTCGATCGTTGATATCGAAATGAAATGTGCAAGAGGTTATAAAATTTTAATCAATCATACGACAACATAAGTTAAGGTGAAAGTGTAGTTGATTGTGTTGTATATGACCCAAGGGGTTATAAATCCTTATCCAATCATATAACAACATAGGTTAAGGTGTAAGTGTAATCTAGTTATTAAATCCATCATGCATCAACAAAATTTAATGGCACACGAGTAATCTAATCGCTTACGTAAGCATACATCAACGTTAAATTCAAGGCACGTGAAAATTCTATTACATAACCTACATCAAGTTACTGACACAATCGCCACCTACAATACCTTCCAACAACTAGCCGACTATAAGACATATATCAATTGAATGAATTCAAATTTCCTATTAACCATCCAACACTAGTCCAACTACAATTTACATACATCAACATTGCCTTATACTTGATGAT
>JASDQU010682856.1:29735-45228 GCA_032191745.1 Picea mariana
ACATCTGTTAATGGAAGAAATGCTCTCCTTCTTCTGGCTCGTCTGGTTCACCAGGCTGGAGCTTGGTGGTAGCAATGTTGGCATTGGGTTTTGCGTCAATGATTCATCTTCCCCTTTCTGGTTTTGGCTTAGATTCAGAATCCACATCTGATTCAGAGCCTTTCACTTCAGCCACCAATGACTGCTTTGAGTGATAGTCAGCAGTGTTATGCCAAGGGCTCTTATGGAAGTCACACCACTTCCCGGTATCTTTCTTTATCTTTCTAGTGTCCTTCTTTGCTTGCGGCTTGGATTGGTTGTCCTGATACTGTCCATATTTTCTCTGTCCTTTGTTCTGTAGGTTGGTGCTGCCCTTTCCTGGATTTTTTTGTGAGGGGTTCCTAGGCCCAAATTGTTGCGTCTTTTGTTTGAGCTTCTACTCGATTTTGATGGAATATCGGTAGGCTGTGCCCAAGGATGAGATGTCCATAAATTCCATTTCGGCCTGGATGTATCTATGCAGAGCACTGCGATACTTGAGCACCAAATTTCACTCCAAATATTTGATACCCAACTTGGTGTGTAAGGTGTGGAAGATATTTGTGAAATCTGGCACTGCTTGGTCTCTTTCTTTCCACAGTGTGGTCCATTTGGTATACAGGTTGTCATAACTTCTGACAGGGTAGTATTGTTCCTTAATAACATCCCTAAAAGATTCCCAGGTGGCCTTGAATGAAAATAATGAGGGTTCCTCTATTTCCTTTTTCTCATAGAATGTTTCCCACCAATCTTTGACATGGGGAACGGCTTTGAGGAGCACAAAAGTAATCTTTTCTCTATTTGAAAAGTTATGGACATAAAAATACCCTTCTAGTAGATTCAACCACTTATCTACAATGCCTGCGTCTATCTGACCTTCAAATATAGGAATATCGAAGTTTATTTTTACCTTGAAGGGGGCAGCGCCTCCGTTCGAAGAAGATGCGTTGCCTGTTGGTAGTCGCTGAAGGATTTGCACAAAACTATCCATCATCTCGTTCCTCTGTTGCGTGAGGGATTTCTCAATCAACAGCTTGAAAGGATATCCTATCCCATCATCTTTCTTTTCTCCTGCCATGAGAGGTCACTTGGGTGTGTGAGAGCTTTTGTCCTCAAGAGAAACAAGCTCAAGACCCAACTCTTTGTACTTCTACCTCGTTGCGGACATGCATTAAGACGACAAGGAGAAAACCGCTCTGATACCACTGATCCAGATTTTATGAGAAGAATGAAATGAATATAGATTATTAATAGGTGCTTAACACAAAATAACAAATATACAGTAAAATTGGTTTTTTATTCAATAACAAAATAAGCTGAAAACTATCAAATGTAGCGGAAACAAGCTTGCTGGAATGGTGGTGGCTTATCTCTGAGAAGAGATGTGACGACTGCGCTCATTCGAAAGAAGATAATTACAATGAGGCTCTGAATCCCTTTTTACAATAATTAGGAATTTCAAAAACCTTAGACATCCAAAAACCTAACCCTAGGAGATGAAGCGCCAAAAGTCACGTGGGCCCCGTTTGGGTAAGTTAGTACATCAACTTCATGGGGTCGTAACTTTTGCATACGATCTCCGTTTTAGGAATATGATAGCCCGTTGGAAAGGTATCATCGAGGAGATTCATATTAGGTGAAATATTGAAAGAAATTAAATATTGAAAACCTTTTTTCTCTAAAACATCGTTTAGGGCCTCAAAACAGCCCCGAAAGTGAAAACTGCTAAAAATAGTAAATTACCAAAATTGCCAGAAAACTATTTTGAGCCAGTTGGAAAAGGTGGGTGGCCACCAATATCCATCTGGATCAAGATATGAGTCAATTGAGTACCCAAACAAAAAAATAAACCGGTCCAAAAGTTACTAGTGAGAATTGGATCTTTATCACATACAATAATCTTGGGGATTCCATGTAGCTTCTGAATTGTTTCAATGAATATTGTGGCTACTATACTTTATTTAAAAGGATGAGAAATATATTAAAAATGAGCATACTTTACGAGTCGATCCACTACTACCATGATGGAATTATATCCTTTAGACTTGGGTAGACCTATAATAAAATCCACTAGAACCTCTTCCCAATGTTGACTTGGTATGCCTAATGGTTGTAGGTGACCTAGGATTTTGATTGCCTCTCCCTTATTCTATTAGCAGAACACACATTCAACCATAAGCTTTGAATATAAGATTTAATACATTCCCAGAAAAAATCCTTCTTGATCCTATGGCAAGTTTTCAAGAACCCTGAATGTCCTCATATAAGAGAAGTGTTCAATTCCAAAAGGATCTTCTATTTGAATTGGGAATTATTACATGCATATAGGTGATCTTGATACCATAGTCAATCATTCTTCAACACAAATTTATCTAATACACTTGGTTCCTCTTATAATTGTAGAATGGTATTGCATACGTTATGATCTTGATTCCATTCTTTCCTTGCTTCTTCCACCTAATCAGATAATCCCTTTGTGTCTTCTTCTTTCCCTGAAAGTGCATCTACAACCATATTTTGTTTTCCTTTTTGTAGATAATTTCAAAGTCATAAGCTAGAATCTTTGTAACTCATTTTTGTTTCTCCTTTAAATATAATTGTTGTTCCAAGAGGTACTTCAAACTATCATGATCTATTTTTACCTTGAAGTGTCTTCTTCTTAGGAGAGGGTGTCATTTCTTAACTGCATGTAATATGTCCAACATTTCCTTTTCATAAATGGGTTTTTGTAAGTTATTTACTTTAATATGGATCCTTTCAAAGGAAAGGGATGTCCTTATTTCATTAAAATTGCACCAATGCCATTCCCTAAGGCATCACATTCCACAATAAAGGTTTTTGTGAAGTCAAGCATGGCTAGGATAGGAGTTGTACACATAACCTCCTTAAGTTTTTCAAAATATTTTATTTCTTATTGAGTCCAATAAAATGTGTCTGTTTTTAATAATTTTTTTAGAGGTGCCTCTATTTGAACATAAGTATTGAAAAAATGGTGGTAATAGCTCGTAAATACTAAGAATCCTCTAAGATTCTTCAAGGTTTTGGGAATTTTCCATTCCATCATAAATTTGATTTTGTCAAGGTCCACTTTGACACCTTCATGAGATACAATATGACCCAAATATTTCATGTCTTGAACCCCAAAGGCACACTTGGAAGACTTTTCATATAATTGTTTCTCTTCCAATAGTTTTAAAACCATGTCAACATTTGTACATGTTCTTCCCAAGATTTTCTATAGATTAATATATCATCTAAAAATACTAACACAATTGTTTTGAGGAAGGGTTTGAAATAGGATTCATCAAGATTTGAAATGTTGAAGGTGCATTAGTAAGGCCAAATGGCATAAAAAAAAACTCATAATGACCTTCATGTGTTCTAAAGGTTGTTTTGGGGATGTCTTCTTAACTCATTCTTATTTGATGGTATATGAAAAAAGATCCAACTTGGTAAAGAAAATTGATCCTTGTAATTCAACTAGTAATTCATCAATCATAGGAATATGAAACTTATCTTTAATGGTCATTTTATTTAGTTATCTATAATCTGGACACACATGCCATGAACCTTCCTTTTATTGAACCATACACTCAATATAGCTCTTTTGTGCATATGGGTACTTGTAATGCCTAATGTTAGGTGGTACACATCTCAAATGAAAATGAATGACATGGTCATGATATTGAGCAGGTGGAAGATCCTTAGGCATCTCTCCAAATACCTTAGAATGATTTCCAATACCCTTTTGGAGATCCACTAGAACAAAGGATATATATGTTTTAACATCTAGTGAGAAAAATTGTGGAATTACACCAAGGTGTCCTTTTTTGAGTAATTTTTTCATGTTGTTAGAACTGATCACTTTAGAGGGTTTCCCTTGGATACCTTTGATTTCAATTTCCTTTCCCTCTAAGGAAAATCTTGTGAAAATTTTATGAAAATTAAGAGCCATTGCTCCCAATGTTTGTAACCATTGGACCCCTAGTACAACAACAACAACATCCATTTGGATTAGAATAATGGAACTATCCAATATATAGTCCCTCGTAGTGAGCTCAATACTATGGCACTTCCATTAACAATTTATGGCAGCCTCATTTGCAATCATTACTTGAAACTTTGGTGTTGGATATATAAAGAAATTGAGAAGTTTGGCTACTTTGAAATTAATGAAGTTATGGATACTACCAAAATAAATCAACATTGTTTCCTTTTTCTTTTAGATATATCCATCTATATTGAGAGTTTGTGGAGTATTGATTCCATCCAATGCACGCCAATATATTGTTGGAGAGTCTCTTCTAGTTCTATATCTTGTGATGATTCCAATTCTTGATCTTCTTCCTCTTCACAATATATGTAGAATAATTTCTTCTCATTGCATTTATTACCCTTACTTTAATTGCTATTATAATTGAAACATAACCCCTATTCTCTTCTTGATCCATTTGCTAAGGTGTCAAACTTGTAGGTTGAGTGAGGCTAGGAGAGGTAACATGGTGATCTCTATAGTTTTTAGTGGACACTCTTTTAGTAGCCATGTTAGGAATACTACTGTTAAGAATATCTGGGCTATTTTGTGTTGTTGTTTTGGAATCATCTTGCATTTCCTCTAGTTGTAGACACCTGTGTCCTGCAACCCCCCTATTTCTACTTCAGGTGAGACTTCATTTGCTTCGCAGGTGTTTCCGTAAGGGACGGTAGTTAGGGTTTGTTGGTGCGCTATTAAAGTTGAACCCTGGGTCTGCCCCTATGCCAATTAATGATTCCATTATTGGGTACTTAAATGGAACCATTTGTTGGCACAGGGGCAGATCCAGGGTTCAATGCTTAACAATGCACCAAAAAAAACCCAACTACCGGTCCTTTCGAAAACACCTGCGAAGTAGGCGAAGTCTCACCCGAGGTAGAAGCAATGGGGTTTACAGGATGAAGGTGTCTGTAACCAGGCTGGGACACGAATCCATGATAGGAGCACTTTGCAAAATATTCTGTTAATTCTTAGGAAGTGAACATGCATTAGTTTATTACCCTCATTAACATCACAGAGCATAATCAAAGACAGATAAGCGTAGTAGCAACAAGTGATTATGCACCTTGAACACTTAGCACTTAGCAATGTGAGTTAGATCTAGAATTCATTTACCATTTAACCTAAGTAAAGAACTCAAGAAAAAAACTATCTATTCATTACACATATTAATCAAAGCACTAAGAAAATGCATAACGGAAATGACATTGCACAAAGAAAACCATGAGACACCAGATATACGTGGTTCACCCCAGGGTGGGGATACGTCCACAAACCGCTTTGCTTCTTTATTATTCAAAGATCTTACATCCAATCACTCCTGTTCACTAAGCCACCGAGTTGAGCTTCACACAAGACATGAGATCTGCACACTAACCACTAGATCCTCCTTCTTTTCCCTTCCAAAAATAGGTCAAATCAATAGAGCCACAATCTCTTATCACAACACTTACCACCTTCTACAAAATCACAATTGAGCACAAATCCGTGACCACATACATTCCTTCACACATAACTGCTTGAAATCCTTCTTCTACATTACATTCCCCTTTATTTATACTTTACAAAATCTTACAATAAGGCCTAAACATGGGGAAAACCCATGGACCGACATCCCATAAACTCATTACAAAACCCTAGAGGACCCCTTACTGGGTCCACATAACCCTCAAAATAGGTGAGATCCAGTAAGGGGTCCTACTTCGACCAACGTGTCGAAGTCCAAAAGTGGGCCAAAATCGACCAAATTTTCCCCAAAACTTGGTCGAGGGCCAACAATGAATTATATCAAATGAAAGTAGATTCAATCTGAAAAATGTTGGTATCCATTACAAAACTAAATTTTTTGTATTTGTAGGAGTCTTCTACCTCCAAAGTCGAAGTAATATGGATAGAATTGGGAGTTTTATACAAACTGTCCCATTTGCAGGTTTTTAGCCGAACTAATATTTCGACCAATTTTTTTTTTTTTTTTTTTTGGACGAAAGATGTTTTCTAATGGAAGTCTTAAGAAATAACAAGAGTTTCTTACACGAAATCCAAAAAGAGAAGGATGTCATTTGTGCGCTGTTCGATTTGACGTGCAATGTTGGGCCAAAAAATGTACGTTTTCAGCTGAAAAGTTAAAAACTTTGGCTGAAAAAGTGATTCTAAGAATTTTTCTGCCCCTATTCTCATGAAAGTGTTACCCACCTTCATGATGTTACCCCATGGGCTTGCCAAGTTTTACTACAGATCAAAATTTCATAAAAAAAGACAAGGACAAAATGATGCAGAAAGGGTTGAAATATTTTGTTCATGAGACTCTAGAAGGTGGAAGTTGTTTTGAACACTCTTATGCTAAGAGTGGGGGATGAATTAGTATAAGACAATATTTTACTTTTTCAAACATTCAACAACCATAAGAAAACAATCACATTGCAGAACATGGAATACAAGATTTACATGGAAACCCTTTCGAGAGAAAACCTTAAAATGCTTTATCTTTATAATTCTTTATAGGAACCAACCTACTGTTAGAAATATTTGTAGGAACCAACCTACTGGAGACATCAATCCCCACTGGTACAAATCCTAGTGTTGACACTCTTATTTTCATAATCAAATTGTGTCTTAAAGGCTCTACTGGAAGTTCCAGATCCCAGTAGCGCATCCATCAAAATTTAGTGAGATGGTACTGTAGGGGTTTTAGTTTGGCTCCTATAGACCAAGTGGGTTGTTTTTATCACCTTTTAATAGCTCTCGGGTTTTCTAGGTCTTCAAATGAAATAAAGGCCAAATATTGTAAAAAAAATTATTTTGTTTTAAATCTGTTTGATTTGGTTTTGGAAATCAATGTTTTCATTATATCTAAAGCATCTAGGATTTATTATTTGGAAAAATATTGGGTTGTTCACTCAGTATCCAAGCATACATGCCAGTCAAAACCTCCAAGGAACATCTAGGAACTACACCAAGGATTGACAACAATACACAAGCCTCGACAGTCAAAGCCACACCATATGCTAAGTCATAGAGTAGCACACACTACAAAGGAACCACGAGGAGGGTCGATTTGACTATAGAATAGCTGAAAATAGACACTAAAACACTCAAATTCTAAGCGAAGGCATAAAAGTTTGTTTAAGGAGGAGAATGCCTGAGAATTAGGTATTGATAGAGAAATTCAACATCACGAGTTTTGTCATCTGCCTGTGTAGATGGTGAATGCTAAGAAGATCACCCAGGTGCCAAGAATCATGGTGTTCAAACAACTGACATTTTGTGGGAAGCATTCAAAGTACTTTCTCATCCTCCAACCACCATGCATTCCACCTCTCTGTCATTGAATTCTTTCTTGCAAATTGCTTATATTGAAAGGGACTTACAGATGGAAAATGACATAGGAGAGGTTTCTTGTGTATCCATCATCGCCAATATTAAAGAACTCCCAGATGTCAAATTGAGCTTCCAAATTCCAAGTGCCCAAGAGCGTTAAACAAATATAAAATATCTAAGTTTTGTAAATTAATGTGATAACATTGCAGTGGATGTGGTCTGTGTAAAACCTAAGTTATTATGGAGACCATTGACTATATAAATGATTGTAACTGCAAAGAATGACAACCATGATCCCTTGTATCCAACGATATTAAAATTGTATTCAAGACATAGTGAGTTATTGCTTGTCATAGTTTATACTCCAATTGAAGTTTCACTAGAGATTGTGGTATGTAACAACATAGGGAGTATATATATGGTTCGAGAGGACATTCATGATCATGAAATGGTGTTTCCAGTAGCTACCATCCAGTATTAACTAAAACAAAAACCAGTCAACTTCCAGGTTGGGGTTCCAAATGTCCAAAGGAGATTTTCTGAATGTGAACACGCAACCAATTATGAGGAATGACCAAATATAATGCTAATTCTCATGTAATTAGAGGTGTCAATACAAGCACCAACAAGTGTCTAGGAGTACAATCTTGCACCGAAATTCAAGTTAATGAGATGTATAAATCTTTAGAAGATTTGATTTATAGACCTATCACAAGAGAACAGAGGAGAAACTCTAATATTCCATGAGTACACTATACAAAGGTTTCATGAATATCAAATATCTCTATATATTTTACAAGCTTGGAAGATCATGAGTAATCAGGGTCCAAATATCATCAAATCATAGAGAAAATTGTATGAGGAGACTATAATGGCACATAAGCACAAATATACTGGAAATTAAAATGTCAATCCCAAGACTCCAGGTAGAATTGAAGGCATCTAGCAGAACACTTAGCAATTTGACCACTTCAAGGCTTCATATAGGTAGCCAATCTTCAATCCCAAATTTTCAGGAAACATATCATCCTCATCTAATTTGAATTCAGCATGTGAAGCCCATTTAACATTTACAGGTAGCAGAGGATATTGTAAAATGATTATCTTTGAATTTGAAGGAATAACATCTAAAGATAGGTGGCAGGACAATTACAGGCAGGGCATTCGATCGCATCATTCCTAGATTTTTTTCAAACTCATATCTTATGTTTCCTAGAAGACAATAATTAGTGGCTCATGTAATTTGATATAAAATTGATTATTGGTACATATTTACAGGGGGGGAAAGATCTAAGAGGTGGAGTGGATTGGAAAGGGAGGAATCCTGAGGATTCTAATGAAAAGGATTTGATCCCTACAGAATTTCATACTCAATGATCAAACCTTTTGATGATGCTTAGATAGTGCTCTTCTTGTACTCTATTTTGTTCTTCTCTTATTTGAATGCAATATAAATTCTTTTGATGCAACAATTTCTTCAAGATTCATCTTCAATTATAGTGAGGATCTCATTGTCAATTTCCTCTCTGAAATTTGTATTCAAGTATATGTTTTAGATTTGAAATGACACTTCGAATATGAAAATATTTGTGGTGAATATATGAATTTGATAGTTTTTTGGTTTATGTATTCATCTATGTCTCTTTATTCCTTTTTGTCTATCAAAACTCTATATCTCAAAATGAATTCCCTTGACTACATGAAATGCTGCTCATTTTTTGAGTTAAGAGTATCTATTCATAATTTTACCTTTTTCAATCTCCTTGATCTACCTGGTCCACCTACCAACCAATACAAAATCAAATTAAACCAATTAAAACCATTGCAATAACTTGATGATGCCCTAGATTTCCCTTTAGCAGTCAAGTGCAACTTTAGGGACTAACATATTTTGGCGTTGTTGCCAGGGAGCGAAGAACGAAGTAATCTTCCCTAGAAGAAAGACATAGAACAAATCCAGTCTTTGATGGTGAACATGGGAAGGTCACATAATAGAGAATGGATCATTCACTTGGCGAATCCACTCCATGAAGGAAGAACCTGTTTGTGACTTCACTAATACAGGATGAAGATGGAAACAAATGATATCCTTGCTTGGAGGTATGCATTTTGTGATTTCTCAAACAAAGATGTTTTCCACATCCAATGCCTACTATAGCTAAATGGGATTACTATCTTCCCATATTCATAGGAAGAACGTATGATTGTCTCGATGAAAACTTATTAAATTTTCATAAATGCATGCTTGAACATGATTTTTTCCATGAGGATGTCTTAATCAATATATTCATATTTTCTTTAGAAGAACATGCTCATGAATGGTGTCAATCCCTCCCCAATGCTAGCATTCATTCATTGAAAGATTTTCATATTGCATTCAATAATTATTACAAACAAATTTATTGTGATGATCTCTTATATAAAGGATGTTGTATGGAATTTGATATGTTATATAGAAAATCTGCCAATCAGAGTGTTTGCAATCAAGAGATTTTTGAATAAATTGTTCCTCAAGTTCTTCAACATGTTTCTCATGGTTTTCAAAATGACGTACTTTCTCAAGAAACTAAAGTTGAAGCAGATGGGCAGATCCCTGACCTAGTTATTATTGAAAGTTTTCTTTTCTTTGATCAACATGAGGATATGATTTATCCGTTAAAATATCCACTTGAAAGCATTGAAATCAGCCTACAACAATCTTCAGTTTTGTAGACACATAAAATTGCAGCAGATCTAACACTAGGAAAATCTTCTTTCTTGGATCAGCTGGAGGTTCTTTATGAGTTTAAGGATCCAATGGACATCTATATGCAATTGAAATGCAACAAATAACCTACTATTATTGTTTTTATTAAAGAAGAATCCAAGATGTATAGGTATGGCTTTTCAAATCTTTCAACTCCTTTTGTCCTACTAGGATTCAAAGGTGAAAGCAAGATACAACTTGTTAATCAGTTTCTTGTATGGCTTCATTGGAAGTTCAGTTTTACATGAGAAGTTAATTCTAGCTAGATTAGAATAGGTAGTGTATATAATAAGCTCACTTCTGGAGCATTTGGTTTGCAACAATGTATTTTCAGATTTTTGAATAAGTTGCAAAAGTTTGGAAGGAGGTAATTGACTCCATAAACCCAACGAGTAATTCATAGGTCTACAAAATTTCTTGGCATCTCACAGAGAGCATGTCATCCCCTGTGGAGTGTAACGCACCCAACTTCTAAATAGCCTTTCTAAGGGTGGGGAATCAATTTTTTTCTTTCCCTGGTTCCTATTCAGTCCCTTGCTCAAGAAAAAACCTCTTAATTAGTTCCCCCGAACCTTAAATATCTTACTGTCCACTTAAACCCGCTAATGGGGTCTTCCTCGTAACCTCGGGCTAAAAATCGGGAGCTAAGAACCTAAGTTAGCTAGGTTCGGGTACTTCGAAAGTTCCAGGACTTTGGAAGTTCCCAAGAGTGTTGTCTAAATCTCAGATCACCAAACAACGGAGGGGATCAACGATCCACACCTGTAAACGTCCTCCGGCCGTCATCCCATTGTTTGGGAAAACGCTACTGTGTGGAACAACATCATTCTCATACTTAATTAATAACATGCATTTAAATATAATTAAACACATTTAACTCAGAGTAAGCACAAGATTATGGCTAACATAAATAATCCTTGGCATTAACAATAATTCATATGCACAACAGAATATGTGATACATATAAGCATCACAGGCATGCAAAACATAATATTAAGCATAAGATGATACTTATCTTTGAAACCGTGGTAATTCCACCAACTACGTGCAGGCCTTCCATGAACCTCCCAGTCTTAGACCATGCTGCTCATCATGCGCAGTAGTGGGTCACCCCCGAGATGGGACTAAGCTCCACCCAAGGCAAGGAATCCTAGTCTAGGCTGAGGTTATAAGGAAAACTGCACAGAATAACTGGAAGGATTCTTCCCCAGGATGCCTTCTTACGCCCACTACTCACGGACTCTCATTCCCCACATGCCTATTCCGCCCGGGAGTATACACCTTCACAAGCACAGTCCATCAATGCTTCACCTCCCTCTCTGGGTCTCGGCAATAGGCCGGATTAGGAAGTCTCAGAGCTCCATAGCTGGTGTTGGACTCTCTCTGGGAGAAAACCACTTCCCAACAAACTCTCTCACCTGGAGAGAGCTGCTCATAGGCTTGACAACCTACCTCTTCAACTGCAACCACCTCCCTCACCTGGAGAGAGTGTTATACACAGGCCATACAACCTGTTTCCTTCAACTTGATTTCCAACACAGTTGGGCAACCACGAGGATCCACACAAACATACAATGGTTTTCAAGCCACAGGCAGTCAAGCACTGTGCAACCACAACAATCAATTGGAACATAGACACGAACACCCCAAGATGATGACAGAAAGGCATAACAACATAACAAGGCTCAATAATTACATGACACTTTGGTTTCCTCAACCGACAACACAGGATGGCTTCTTGGTTCTGGTTTTAGAAATGCGTAAGGGTACACAAAGATTCCACGTAGATTCTTAGACGGTTCAGGTGATGGATCTCAGTACGAACACCAGACATAGGTCTCTCTTGGACACTCGCCAGTTCCAACGGAGGATTCAGAATGGACTCCCGACTCAGGTGATGGATGGAGGAATGTCGGATGAACCCCCAACACAGATCTCTTCTTAGGTTTTAACTGCATGTGCCTGGGCCGACACGCGTCACCCATGAGGCTGCATGCGCTTCATCAGCTGGTGTGCACTTTTAGGAACGCATTTCCCCTTCCATGGATTTGGGATCAGGGAAACACGTTTCACACATCATTTTAGAATAATAATTTAATATTATTCTCAAGGGTTTAAGCCCCCTCAACTTATCCCCTCTTCCAACCTCTCAGCCCCCAATCCCTTACCCACTCTGTGGAAGCTTGGTCCCCCATCACTCATTCATCGTGGTCGGTCTGCACGCAACGATGTTTATATTTTTATTAATGTTCTACATGATTACATATACAAAAGAAGGCTCCCAGCCTTAACACTTAGGCTCTTCGGCCTAATAACACATAAGCCAACCAACTTATATAAACTTGGCTCACCAGCCTATAAAACATAATTACAATTCATAATGCAAGCTTTATACTTCATAGACATGATTTACAATAGGGCTCGGCCTTGGGGACATTACAACACCCTCCACAGAGATCTACAGTTAAAAGGAGTTTTGGCATTCAATGTTGAACATTCCTATATCCTAATCCCTGAAGTCCCATTAGCTCTCCATGTGTACCTAGCCCTTCAATGTTCGGTGTTCGACGATTATTGTTGGATGTTTCTTTTAACCATACTATATCCAAACTCTTGAACTCCCAATAGCTCACCATGTGTCCTTGTCCCTTCGGCAATCAGCGTTCGATGTTTGGTGTTGGTCATTTCTAAATTATAACATGCCCCAAAATCCCCGAACTCTCGAAGTTAACCAAACTCTCGGAGTCTCACATACATCACCATCCACGTTGGCTAGGTAGGCACATACTAGGAACTAACACGCGGCGAATGTCAAGGGGTGACATGTGTCCTTGATAGGGGGTGACACTATCATGCTCTAACAGGTACAATGGGTATGTAAATCCTCCAAAACGGGGTGACATGTGGCATGTGTAGTGTGGGTCCATGTCACCTTGGATGATGTCGTCGAGCCACGTCATCTTATACCGATAACTACCTAGCCCTTTGATCTAACATTCAATAGGATTCCATGTAGATCCTTATATCTACAACTCTCGTTACTTTGCGGCTTCATTTTCAGAGCTTAGTAAACCCTCTCAATGCAAATACCCTGAAGAGCTAAGTCTCTGGACTACGAGATCTTGTGCGATGTGTCCTTTTTGACCAACGGTTGAGATCCACTTTGACACTCGCGACTTTGACGAGTTCATACTTCGTAAACTCTCAGTCGGTTTCCTTTAGAGTACGAAATCTACAGACTACGAGATCTCTTGCCACGTACCCCCTCATTTGACGGTCTTGGTTCAACGGTCAACACTTGACGGGGAATGGGTAGGGTCCACATGGTCACTCCACGAAGCATTCTTGGTTAGTTGGGTAGTCAAAGGTGGGTCCCTTAGATCGACACTTCAGAAGGATCCTGAAGGATCCGAGGATCGACGATCCATGTTACTTCGATATTTTGACATTCAGGAGTTCAGTGAGTGTGTCTCTCGGCTTTCCCTCCTGACCATGTCGGATTTATTGTCACGTGTACCTAGCGCCTATGGCTAGGATATACTCTGGCTTGCCGACCTTCAGGGAAAACTCGCACGTTTCTAAGTCATCGAATACTCGAAGTCCCAAATAACCATGGATCTGTGGACACGTGTCCCTCCAGTTCAACAATCCATATTTACTCCACGACTCCAGTGTTCAGTATTTTCGGCACTAGACCTTTCCAAATCTCTCGAAGTAAGACTTTGCCGACGTGCTTAATGCCTCCCCTCCTATGCTCGATCTAACGATTGCGTGCGATCCATACTGGATCCCTAGATCGACGATCCTCGTCAATTCGATACTTTTTCCTTCGACTACTTTAGAGGATTGTGGAGTCACAAATCCCAAAGTCCCGAAGCTGAAAGAGATAGCTCCTTTTGGACTAGTGCATGGTTCCTAGGCCCTGGTTACATGGGTCCTTTGGGAAAACTTAGGGGCTAAGCGCGAATCCCTTTTCATATCAATAGGGTTAAGGACATGGGAATGAGCCCTCAGTCACATGGGTGAATCTTATAAGGGAGAAATGCCCTTCTCCCACATAATTCAAACTTAACATTCCTGCTAAGGTTAACTTCAAAGGGTTTGCAGGAATTAGACATTTCAATTGATCCTACCCTGACTCTCATGCAGACTCACATCCCATGAATCTATAATAGTTAAACTGAGATAAGTCCAAGATCACATAGATATAACAATTTACATGAATCAAAGAGAATTTCTAATAACTGTTCAAATACTGAGAGACTGAATCATAAACATAGACATTTCATCATCACATCCAATATAATGCAAAAAGTATGAAAATACTTATCAGAATTGGAAAATGTGAAGCAACTGCTGAAAGGGGTGCCCGTTTCCTCCCAACCATAGGCACAACCATTCCTACTAGATTTACCACTGGCCACCCCCGAGCTAGACCATCATGCTTTGAGAGAGATTCTTTCTCTTTGCTCCACAACAGCTAGGGACAAAGGTTACTCTCCTTCTCCCACAAAAATTGGGCAATTGGTTTTCTCTGCTCCATGCAAGGAGGTCTACACAAGTACTTCCTCAATCACTCATCAGCCTCATTTATCAACTTGTAGAGAAACCTTGCCCCAACCTTCTTATAGCCAAAACAAGCTTTCTTCTCAACTTTTCTCTCTACTTCAGAAGTGAAGTATCTCCACAACTCTTCTCTGGAGAGTGTTTTTCTCTACTCTATTATCTCGCATATCTGTCTCTGTCCTCGAATTACCTCATTTATTTCCTTCCTTAGCAAGGTTGCATGGGTCCGAATCCTAATTCATGGTCAGGCCTGAAAGCCTTACAGATGGGTACCCTGCCCCATATCCTCATTAAGTCTTGATGATAGCCTTCAATCTACCAACCTGACTGGTAATTCATTTATGGGTAAAAGGGTTGTTGATAAATTATATCCAGTAGGTACTAGTTAGGTGAGGGTCATCTCAACCATATTTGGTTTCCCTTCACCACCTCTTTCATAGCATCCATGGTATATCTTGGAAAACTTCCCCCCTTTCAACACTTGTGCAACACACATTCAAATTCAAATTCTATTAATAACATAAATTCATACATTGACCCTTTTATACAAAGGTTAATCAAATCAAACATTCACACATATTTAGTCCACCATAGTCTCTTCACCTGTTATATTTATATTTACAAACTGTTGATGTTTGGACAACATAGGGAATACATTTTTCCATATATATATATATGACATAATATTTATAATACAACGTATAAATATACTTAGTAAATAAATAGTTACTTATTATCCAAGTGAGACATCCTTTCATGGATGGTCACCATATGTTCTATATATATGAAACTCTCATCATTGTAATAACATC
>JASDQU010682857.1:8856-23413 GCA_032191745.1 Picea mariana
TACATCTTGTCCTTTTAGGGGTCCTTCCAATTGTGAAAATATACTATCATCATTTCTCCTGTCATCTAAAATTTTCTGATAATTCTTTTGTAGATAGAGGTCTCCATTACCATCCAACAAATTAGGCAATCCAAAGCTAACCACTTCCTTAAACACTTTTCTTGAATGCAACAATCTCACCAGTAAGCTCATGTACCTTTTGTTTTGTATTATGCACGAGTTTCCTCTTGGCCAAAATCTTCTTAGCATCCATAATGAGGATAGTTTTGTCTTCTATGTTCAAGTCTTTAAGCTCCTCTTTGGATATAATATTTAGGAACTTGATTAAGTCACTAGCCATTTATGGCTTGCCTTCCAATTCTGAATCTATTATCTTGGTATCTTTGACCACTGCAACAATCAATTCAAACTCTTATTGGATTAATTTGAATTGAGCCCATTTCTGAAAAAAATATTGTTGATATATGGTCCCAAATCATGTGTTTGGCTCCTTTTAATGTTATTTTTCATGTGACCTTTTTCTTCACCTGAGCCAAATCTTGTTCAACATGTTCCTTTGCAATATTTACCTATCCATAGAATTTCTCTTATAACTCTGATGTCTTGGCCAAACTGAATTTGAGCTTATTGGAGATAGTGGTGAGCTTTGTCTCCTTCACACTTAGGTCTAACATGACGTTAGCAAGGCCCTCATCTGTATACAAAGAAATAACTGGCACTTTAGGCTACTTAGTTGTCTACAAACGTTTCTCCTATTGCTCTCTCAAGGATTGATTCTCTTCTTGTAATCTCTCTACAACATGTTGGCTTTCCACAAGTCTTTGGTATAGATGCTCATTTTTTGCATCACTGGCTTGTAGCTCAGAAGTTTTTACATGTTGTACTTATGGGATATTTATCTTTTTTTTAACAATTTAATTTCATTGTCCTTTTGACTCATTAATTCTCCCACTATCTTGGGATTCTGAGGATCTTATTCGAATGAGATAATATTTTTCTCCAATTTTGCTATCTGGATTTGCTTGGCCTTCACTGCCACGCTTTCTTGGTTCAACTATTTTTCAATATTGATGGCCATATCCCTCATATTTTTCTCACTTGAAGAAGACTAGAACACTCATTTGTAAAACATGTCATTTGTTTTCTTGTGTAGCTCAACCATGTCTCCAAGTTGAACATTTCACATCTTGAAATTAATTTGGGTGGCCTTATAGTTTGAAGGGGTGTGGGGTTTAGGCACTTTTTCTTCCAACACAACCAATTTCAAGGTATTTTGTTGATAATACATGACCAAAAGAAGATTTTTTTCATCATTTACTGGAGGACATAAACCCCTTCTAATATCTTGGTTATTCCTCATAATATCATAGTAATGAGAAAAGAGAGTTGGTTGATTTTGAGAGGATCCTTATGAAGTAGCAATAATGACTTCTCCAACTGATAAGAGAGCTAATGAAAAATTCTCTATTGAAATAGGAGAGGTTGTAGGAGTTGTCTCTTCCTCATTGAATCCCTTTGTTATTTGCAGGACACCTTTCCTAGTATCCAAATTGTTTGCTAGGATATCCTCTATATCCAACCCTTCATCATTATTGGGATTTTTTCTCATTTGGTCATGTTGGAGCAGGACATTTTGGGACTAGTTTGGGAATCGTGAAGGAGAAAATTGCTTGAAAACTCAGCTAAGGAGAAGAACACGGGGAAAAAAGGAAGGCATTTAGCACATTTTCAGGGGTCAATGCGCCTGAAAGGAGAAAAATAGTTAGAAGCTATTAGGAATTTGGGTCCAATTTGTAATGGGCTAAGCCCTAATGAAAATGTATAAATATGTATGGGATTTTGGCTAGAAAAAAGTTGATGAGATGTGAAATATGTAAGTGGGGATAAGTCTGAGCTTATGATGTGTGATGAATAAGTGAGGATAAGTTTATGCAAGGAGAGAATGCGCTAAGTGTGTACTGTATGCATGAACGGCAAGGGCATTTTGGGGTAGAACTGAGATATCATGTATGAGCATAGTGCACACCTTTTGTAAGAGATGATGTTGAATAATAATATAAGAAGCATGTAGTTGTATACATAGCCTATATTGGGTGAACCACATTAAAACATGGTGTCTCTATGTTATGTTGTGATGTGTTTGTTTATTGTTATGTTTATTGCGTGCACTTAATGTGGGTTGGGTAATGTGAATMTRTTRTATGTTGTTATGGTTTTGTGCACATAATGAATGGTATAATGAATTAATGTTAAGTCAAATGGTTATGATGAATGCCTCCCTTCCCTTCATGACTATGAAAATCTKGTTCCTGTAGTCCCCATATGCACCTYGGGTGAGACTTCACCTACTTGTGGGTGATGCTGAAAGGGTCAGTGTCTTAAGGGTTTTGATAGTGAATTAAAGTTGAACCTTGGGTCTWCCCACTGTGTGCCAAGAAATGRTTCTGTTGTCAGGACCAGGATCTGSGACTAAGGGGAATGTGGAGGATTACTAAGGAAGAGATTAGATAATGGCTAGAGGCAAAGGAGCACAAGTTTTCTAGAGATCAAAATAAGAACCTGTGGATCAATTCGGAACAATGGTTGCATAGGTATGTATTCATAGATTTACATGAATATTTCTTTGTTGATTTCCCAAATATTTTAACTAAGTGGATACAGAGGTTGTCTAAAAATATCGGAACATTATGCATTGTGGTCCTGAGGAATTCGACCCCTAAGTTGATTCAGCAATTTAATATTATAAGCAATAAGATATTGTGCGCAGTTCATTTTTGGTTGGATAGCATATTAGGGGGTTATATTACTTAGTTTGTTATAGATTGTACCCAGTCATATAGTGTTGTCGAAGGGGAGTTCTTTAAATTTCCGCACGGAAGAAATTTGATGTCATTGTCTACTTGGCTTAAGATGTTGTTGTGTGATAAGGGAATTATGAAGATGGAATTTTCTTACCCTAGCAGCTAAGCACCTTCGCACACATAAGGGGACTGGGGGATGACTAGGGGATGGTCTGAGTGTACAGAAAAGAGGGACTAAGAGAAGGAATGAGGAATGGATGGATTGAGGATGTCGAGAGAAGAAGGATGTGTGATGGACGAACAAATTGGGGTATTGCACAATGGTAAAATATTTAGGCGTAGTAGGAAGAGGACTGTGGTTGAGAGAGAAAGGCAACACAGTGAGATTGAGGAAAGAGACATTGGTGTAATAATCTATGTTGCACCTCTTTCGTCACCTTAGTGAGCAAAATAGAGGTGCTTGCAAGCTTAGTTGGGTTTTCTAAGTAGGATAGCTGCAAGGAAAAGGGTTAGAGAAAGAAACATAAAACAATAACTAAGAAATAAAACAACAACTAAATTGATAAACATAGGGACATAAGGACAAAAGGAACAATGAGACCCATGTCACCAATGATAAGGCTGACATTAGTGAAAAAAAACACCGAGAAGCAAGAGGACTATGAGTCCCTTCTTCCTCCAAGGGAGGGCTCTTGGACCCCCACAAATAAGCTCTTCTTACAACTCTTGAAAATGAATATGAAAATGGTGAAAGAATTCTTTGTTAATCCACTCAAGGGGTGAGATGGATTGCCCAATGCAATGATGCAAGTATACTCTTGGCAAGGATAGAAGATTCATCAAGAGAATAATGGCAGCATAACTTTGCTATGAATTCCTTGAAAAATGAAGTGTATCCATGGCCTTTTTATAGCATTCCTTTGAGTTATTGTTCAACTAGTTTGTAGTGTGTAAAGAGGCTAATTAGGGCATTTCTAGGTCTTTGACCAACCACCCAGTCAAATCCAGTCCAGATTTGAGTGTCAAATAAACTTGGAAGCTGAACCAGAAGTGGGTGGGAGGTTGACCACTCTCATAAATGCATCGTTTCTCAAGTGCGCGGCTTTTTGCGACAACAGTCACGCATCGTGCGCATGTGCGCGATTTCTGTGTTCATGTTTCGCGCATGTGCGTGCGTGCCCTGTGTCTTCATAGCGCCCTTTAATTTTTGCACTAGTTGTATAGTTTTGACCCTTTGGGAATGCTTTTGTGTTAATTGAGATCCATGGATGACCTCATAACTGTTTGACGATGATGAATTCTTGTAACCATTTTGCGGACGAAATTTCAGTGATAATAGATGCCCCCTGATGGATGAGGTTAGGAGCATACATATAGCTGAAATCCATCAATGTTTCTTCTACTGAGAGTTTTTTTGTAAGAGAGATAAATAGTGGGATTGTCAAGAGTGCCTCGTTGGAGGGAGAAGGGAACTTGTAGAACCCAACCTTCCATAAGGTGTGTAAAAAAAATAAACTGTGTACAAACGAGGCAGGCATGCCCCATGCTCGTGTCATGTAATTTAAAAAGAGGAATGAAGTGTTGATGTAGACAACTGCAGCACCCTCGGGGGCGGTCGTGATAAAGGCAGAAGAAAATTATGCGAAGGAACATACTCTGAATAGTAGGCAGTGACATCTGTAAGAAGTATCACGGATTCTGTAGGCATTGATAGCCCGGCCAAGTTCGGAGGTCGTCGGCAAGTATAAGAACTAATTGCAATAGTCACAAAGTAAGACCCACCGTAACATGAGAAAGTGTTGACGTAGAATGTTATGGGGGTCAACGACAACAGGGAGCAATTGTGGTTGTCCCTGTGCCGTCCGAGAGCTCTCATTGGTAAGGTAATGAGAGTAAACATACTATCGCCCTTTTGGAAAACTATGTTGATGTCGACAAAAGGGGGACACAACTCCCAGAAGCAAAGGGCTTCGTGAAATCTACTAGGTGAGGTTAGGAATTGGGGGAGGTACATGGACAAAGTCAAGATGTAGGAAGACTCAAGACTGCCCTTGGTTGGGGTATATGTGAGATAAAATTGGTTGCAACCGTTCAACAAGGTCGAGTGTCAAGGGGACAACAAGACAGGGAATAAGTTGTGCCAGAGGTGGGACAAAGTGAACAAACTCAAAGGGCAGAGGTAAGTGGCCTGTGGGATACTCTGAATATATGGACGATGTCATCAAGGGTAGGTGATAAGTAGTGCCCCAACCAAGGGTGACATGGGTTTCTTTTGCCAAAAAAGGGAAGAAGGTCGCCAAAGGTGACGACAAAAATGGTAATGTAAATGCTGGAAACAAAGGTGTTTGTACAATAAATAAAGAATACGTTGGGATAAGTGTATAAATACAGAAATGGGTGCCCTGATGTAATATGGTTGGCCCGAGTAGGGTGCAAATTGCTTGGAGAACTGGTGGAGGGTGGGGGCCCCATGGGTGGGTTTCTGTATGAGGTAGGTGAAATGAAGGGAAATTTGCAGATGGGCAAACTGATTGTGGATGAAATGGAGGGTTCATGATAGNGACTATCGGGACTCCCATCCATAAAGGGTTTTGAAAAATAGCATGAGTGTCAAAGGCGCAAAAGGGTGCTATGAATGGGACAACTCATGTGGGTAAGAGTGCTACTGGGTGACAGTACCGAATATGCAAATGGTGGTGTTGGTACTACAGAGCCGGAGATGGGGATCCTAGAGGCAGATGTCAGAGGGTGTGACTGGAGAAGCAAGTGAGATTCAGAGGGAATGTTTACATGCCAGTGCTGAGTATATACTTTAAGGGGTTGCGTTGATGTATGATGACCAAGTACTTGCACACATGACCACCAAATACCTGACGTGAAAAATATCTAAAGAGAATCAAACATACGAGCATTTATTTGATAATTTTGAATATGAACATGCATAACTGGTCGGGATATGAAAAAAATGGCATCCCAGGGGCTTAGGATGAAAAGAGGCACGGGGACTATCGTGATGTAGATGAAGGGATGTTGATCTCGTGGCTGAAGACGAATCGAGGAATGGACACCCGGAGCTCCTGGAATGGTGAGTGGAAGTTTGGAAAAAAGGCCTATATATAGTTGTAGGGCCCACATTGCCACCTCATTTGTACTTGCTACTATAGTGATTGGACGAGAAGTATTCAGAGGAGATTTGGAGATTTCGGGAGAACTAGGCAGTTGATCGAGGACCAGTAAGCTTCAAGTTAGTAGTATGATCATCCTGCATAGAATTAGGGTTTCCATTTTTGGGCAGGGTCTATACGGAGGGTCGTACAGGGGGTTTTATGCATGTGGGCCCCCACGTGCACATCTGCCCACTGGATAGGTGCACATGGGGGCATCGGTAAGGGGGACAAAGGCATGCATTATGTGCGCATCTGTTGGCTGTACAGCCGCACCTGTGTGCGCGACTATGTATTGGACAGGCGCGCTTTAATGCGCACCTATGGTCGTGACAGGGGTGCATGAAGGCACCCCTATATGTTGAGCAGGCGTGCACTTGTGCGCGCCTAAAGGATGGACAGGCACGCCTGAGTGCATGCCTGTAGAGTGGACAGGCGCGCACACGTGCATGCCTGTGGAGTGAACAGGCACGCATGTGTGCACGCCTGTGAGTTTAAACAACTGTGCCTTGGAGGCAAGGTTGACGGGTGTAAAACTTATCTTTTTAATGTTGTTTATGGTCCATTTGGCTAACCTAGGACTATTTTATGTGGTTGCAGGTGATCATTAGGCACGATGTCGGTTGGTTGGCAAGAGCGAGATTGGTCCCAGCTGAGAGACGTCGTGGCTATTGAGGAGCCAAGGGTACGTGCTACTTTGGCAGCCTGTGGGCTGCTGAAGTTCTTTGAGTGCCCATTGATATGGGTGCAGGAGTATCTCCTGCAGTTCCTTATCTAGATGTGGAGTCTGGACCTGCATTGTTTCATAGTGCGGGGAGAGCAGATTTCCTTCACTGTGATGGAGTATATATATTTTTTGACTGGGCTCCCATTTCGGGGAATGCCCCTACCGGTGGAGCCGGTGCTACCTAGGGATGTGGCACTAGTGACAGTGGGCCAGAGGTTCTGTTCGGGGGTGAACTTTATGTCGGGAACTATTCTGAGCATTGGGGCGATGGGTGCTCTAGCGCATCATTGTATAGCAGCGATGATTGTGAGAGTGTATGGGTCCCTTACGATGCAGCGGATCAGTGGTGGTCAGTTGTGTGTGATGGAGAGGGTACTTGCCGGTGAGCACTTCGCCTGGGGGCTTACGTTGCATGCCAGGATGGTAGGGCAGTTGGACCAATGTCGGTCCACAGATACAGGAGATTTTTCCTTTGGGTCCATCCTAGTGGCCTAGTTTTTGGAGAGGGTGCCTATGTTGTGCCCTAGGATTTTATTGGGTGCACCTGGGGAACGAGAGTTGCGACTAAAGCGGTGTTCGACTGTTTTTCTTCGCCACGGTGGTGGTGAGGTTGGCCACCTCTTTACTGCTAAGGTGGCACAGGTGTGGCGACAGATGTCGCAGGTGATTTTGCAGTTCCCAAATGCTGGTGTTGAATTCCGGGAGGATCCGGACATGGTGTTACCTCCAGGGGAGGTTTTTGACCATCGAGGTATGTTTGTGAGTTTTATATATGTTTTTTGAGATAGCATGACATATGTATATGATATAGATGTTGATACTATCTGTTGTTTGTGTGTATGTGCAGATGTGGCACCTCGCGGGTGCGAGGTTGAGTTGTGGAGAGCACCAGCTCGTCAAGAGCCAGAGAGACCACCACGGGGAGGGTTGTGGGTAGGAGAGAGACATCGACGTGAGGATGCCAGGGCGAGACCAGCTGATCCTGAGAGAGCAGTGAGGAGACACCGGTTTGATGACCCAGGTGTCGGGCCATCACATGCTCCTCCGGTGGATGCCGAAGCAAATTTTGAGGACATTCACCGCTGCCTGGAGGCGGTGTTACAGGGCGTGCCTGAGGGCATGTGGTCACGTATCCAAGATGAGGGCATCATGGAGCAGTGTGTGGGGATTTCTCCGCCATGGCGGGCCGTGGTACGACGGGCAGCAGTTGCAGGTGCTGCTATGACCAGACGGTTACCTCCTGGTCAAGAGGGACCAATAGTGGGTGGGGGACCACCGCCTGAGGGAGGGGCAGGAGGTGGTGCTCTATGTATTTTTGGCTTTTGTGTATATGGGCTGGTGAGCCCATTTTGTACCGAGGTGCTTCACTGGCTTGCGGATACTTGTATTTTTGTATGTAAACATTTGGATGGCACTGTGGACCGTTTTATATATACATGAGTATACATTTTGAGATCTATGTGGTGTTTACATGTGTTTTGTGTTGATGATGTCTAATCTATATATGTTGTGACAGGTTGTTGATATGTTTATGTATGTGTAGAGGAAGCTTGATGTGATATATGCCAATCTAACACAATATTAGCTAAGTTATCTGTAATTTGATTCAATTGTCTCGGAATATGTGTAAATGTAATGGAATCAAAATGTCGAGATAAAAGTCTAACCTGCAGGTATTTGCGAAAAACGCAAGGATCGCGTACGCGGTACACATTGTTGAGCTGGAGAATGACTATTTGAGAGTCGAGAAAGACGCTAAGGTGACGAATACGATGATGCTAGGCATCGGCCAAGAGGCCAATGACGACAGTGATTTGGCTTGGTTGTTGGTCATTGAACCCAAACATATGCCGCTCAAATGGAGCATTTCATGTGAGGGGGTGAAGAGATCCCAAGCGGCCGAAGTGAGATTTTGTGTCCAACGACTTGCGCCATTAGCATAACCGATGTGGTAGGCCGGTGGAGGAAGCATCTGTCAATAGCAAAAATGATAGTTTAGACGTGAGGGATGGAAAAAAGATTAAAAACACTATAAAAGAAATAACCTAAAGTAGAATGACTATGTTTAAGCATAAAAAAAATTTAAGTATAACCCATTGATGGGTTCTTTAAGAGAGAGTCCTTCAGGAGAGGCCAGGATGTATGCGCCTTTGGTGAGGCAATGTTGGATGATGTAGGGGCCATGCCATAGTGACTCGAATTTTCCATGACCAAAGGTATCATGAGCGATATCATAAGCAAGGACGAGGTTGCCTTCATGGAATGAGCGAAGGTTGACATGGCGATCAAAGGTGGCTTTTGATCATTTTTTAGTTGCCTCATTGTTCTGTAATGAAGATCGACGATCCTCATCCAGGGACTCTAAGTTCAGCAAGCATTGCTCCATTGGAGCAATCTCGGGTAAGAGTTCGATTGTGGTGCGTAAGGTGGGAATTTTGCACTCGATGGGAAGAGTGGCTTCCACCCCATGGACTAGATGAAATGGTGTGAAACCAGTAGCTGTTTTCACAGCCGTATGGTAAGCCCATAGCGTGGAAAATAACATATGATGCCAATTGGTCTTATGTTTATTAACCGTGCGCTGTAACATGGTCTTGAGGACCTTCTTAACTGCTTCGACCTGTCCATTAGACTGAGGGTAATATGGTGAGGAAAACTCATGGGAGAAACCTAACCATGATGAGAGTTCAACGAAAATCTCATTCTCGAAGTGTTTCTCGTGATCAGAAACTAGTTGGAGTGGTACTCCAAAGTGGGATATGACGTGGTTAAAGAAAAAATGCGTTGCGATGTCAACGTTATTGTTAAAGGTGGGCATAGCTTCTGCCCATTTTGTGAAGTAATCGACTGTGACAACAATGTATTTGTGTCCATTGCTAGAGGGGGGATTACAAGTCATGAAGTCGATGCCCCACTTACAAAAAGGGTCGGTAGTGATGACTGGATGAAGAAGAGCAGGTGGTGCTTGGGCTTTTTTGGCGTAAAGCTGACACTTCTCGCATCGTTTCATGGCATGAATGCAATTGTGAAATAATGTAGGCCAAAAGTAACCTGTTCGGATAATTTTCTAAGTAGTGGATATTCTGGAAAGATGGCCCCCACATGCACCACTATGGCAGTCGTTCAAGACTATATCGGCCTCGTCAATGGTCAGGCATCGACAAAGAATGGTGTCGACCCCTGGCCAGTATAAGATGTCTCCGATGAGGAGGTAGTGGGGGGCCTGGTGGTGAATACGACAATGATCATCTCGTGAAAGTTGGTTACCAAACTTTTGAGTTCAGAGGTAGACGAGGAGGTCACCATACCAAGGATCATCCAAAGTGATGTAAAAGAGGTGTTTGTCAGGAAAGTTGGTATTGAGGGGGGCACTGGTGGTGTCAGAGGGGAGGGTCATGACAAGTTCGGCGAGAACGAGGGCTTTCTTGCTCTTGGGTGTTGAGAATTCAAGATCATACTCCTGAAGGATAACGATCCATCAGGAAAATTTGTTGTTAATTTGCCGACCACTGAGCAAGTATTGCATAGGGTTGGAATCTACTACAACCTTAGTTGTGCGAAGCAGAATGTAGTGACGCATTTTCTGGACTATGAGGATGACTGCAAGAGCTATTTTCTCTTCATGTTTATACTTCAAGGGTGGCCCTAAGAGGTTTTTACTAACGTAATAAATGGCATGCTCACGATTTTCATCACCTAGATGAACGAGAACTCCTACTATTGAAACAGCTGATGCTGATATGTAGAGGATATAGTCACGATTGTAGTCAGGTGCACTAATTAAAGGGGCATTGGAGAGCGCCATTTTAAGATCGTCAAATGACTATTGGGCATGTTCATCCCAGTAAAATGGGATGTCGTGATGTAGTAAGTGAAGGAAACCATGTGCGCGAGTGGTGTAGTCTGGGACAAATCGCAGTAGAAAGTTAGCCTTGCCTTGAAGGCTCTAGAGTTGACGTAGATTCCGGAGAGGTGGAATTTCGGTGATAGCTTGGACTTTGAGGGGGTCCACGGTAATACCGCTTTGGGAAATGATGAATCCAAGGAGGCGCCCCACGATGACGTAGAAAACGCACTTGAGGGGATTCAAGTGGATGTTGTACTGACGGCACCATTGGAAGATGATTCGTAAACCATCAAGATGTTGGGTGCATTTCTTAGATAGAGCTGTGAGGTCGTTCAAGTATGCCGGGATGATATGAGCCAGATCGTGAAAAATGTATGTCATAGCCCGTTGGAAAGTTGTGCCAGCATTCTTTAGGCCAAACGGCATGACACGATATGAAAAAGTACCCCAAGGGGTAGTGAATGCGGTTTTGTATTGATCGGCAAGGTGGATTTGGATTTGATTATAACCAGAGAAATCGTCCATGAAGGATAGAGCCTTGTGGCATGCACAGTCATCGATAATTTAATCGATGAAAGGCGTTCGAAAGTTGTCTTTGGGACATGCGTGATTGAGATCACGAAAGTCCATGCAAACGCGGATAGTGCCTTGTTTTTTAATAACGGGTACAGGGTTGGAAGCCCATGAGGTATAGGCGATGGGGTAGATGAACCCAGCCGCGTGTAATTTGTCAATTTCAGCTTTGATGGTCGCTGCTTTGGATGGGTGTAGCGGTCGTTGTTTTTGATGAACTGGTGTAATGTCGGGCCAGGTGTCGATGCGATGTTCGACGATAGAGGGATTGAGGCTAGGCATTTTCGTGTATGACCAGGCAAAAATATCCCGATATTCCTGGAAGAGGGATTTATAGGCGGTCATTTCTTGAGGAGTGCAAGTGGCTCCAATGGTGATTTCCTCAATGATGTCATTTTTTATGGAAATGTGGATTTTAATGGTCGAGGAAATGTTGGCCATGTTGCCTTATTCAAAAGCATCAAGGGTCGGAATGGGATTGTTGAACTAGTCGATATGCCCTGATGGGATAAAATCTTTGGTTTCGACCGCATATATGGGGTGTTGGTTAGGAGGCGTGGAGGATTTTTGTGGAAAGAAGAGTGTGCGGTGGTGTAGCGCATCCCATGGGTAGTCAGGGTTGTTTAACTCTTCTAGTATTTCCTCGTCACAATGGAATTGGCGGGAATACAAGGGGTCATGAAGAGTTACATCGGTGATTGTTGTCGTGTGGCTGCCCCCTGGTGATGAAGAAGCAGGGGGAACGACGCAAGGAAATTGCAATGGTTCACTCGACATAAACCAAATATCAAAGTACTGAGGAGTACCCATGGTACTTGGATGTAAAATTTTCGTAGGGAAATGAGCAGGAGAGTTGGGAGGATTGGGGGGTGAATCCTCAGATAAGTCATCCAAGAACCATGGAGGCATTGGAAGGGCCTTGGGTTTGGGAGAAATGACATGAAGAATCTCTAGTGACAAGGTAAGGTCAACTATTGATTATGTGGGTCTTTGAAGCAGGGTCAATTAGCGTTGCCTATATTCAATGATCATAGGACACTGGTATGTAAAATGATCTAAGGATTCACATAGAGAGCAAGGGCATCTCATACGTTCATTGACTGAAGTTGTGATATAATGGATGTCAATGATTTTTGGTAGGGATGACGTAGCTGGACTGGGTTCGCTCTGAAAGCTTTGGCATACGGCGGCTAATGTCTGCCGAAAGCGTGGAAGTGTTGGGAAATGGTGGGTATAATGGCTATATTCTGAACATATAGTGCAAGTGAATTTGGTTCGCAACCCTTTACTACTTTAATGAGGGGTGGTAGCGGTAGTACTTGCTATAGTGGCGAGTGTTGAGGGAGTTTGATTGAGTGGAATCAAATTTCGTAACTCTAGTAGAGATGGGCAGTTGTTGGTTTGGTGTCCATCTTTCTCACATAGCACGCAAGGAGGTTGGATGCGCGGAGGAAGTGGAGCTGTGGGCTCCTTCTTCTTTCTCCTGCCCCCAGCTGTGGTAGGGGGGGGTATTGAGTGGGGGTGTAGAGGGTATGGTGGGAGTGAGTATGGGAATCATCATTGGGATTCCTTCCATTTGGGCGGGGAGGGGATGGTCGAGGGACCATCTCGAGTGGACGTAAGTACCAAACTGGAATTTCTAACACCATATTAGGGAGGGTAAGCGTTGTGGCTATTTGGAAAGCTTCGACGCCAGGTAGAGATTAAAAGAAGGGGATTTGAGTAATGGCTTGGGGAACTGTCTCCCAAACTGGGATATGGCCTTGGGGAGAGGGGAAAACGTGGACTAGTGGGGTCGATGAGTTCGCAGGAGGCTCGTGAGGGGGGAGTTCTGCGACTAGTGGGACATCAGATATGATAGAAGCCTCCCTAGAAGGAAGGGTATCCTCTATGTCAGTTATGTTAGATGATACGAAGCATACTTGATTGGAAGGATGAAGGAGCAGTGGTGCTCCATGGTAAGTTCCTAACAATGATGGATCTTTGAAAATACCGGGACCCATTTCGATGAGTGGGTATGCATCATGACTCGTGTGGATGAGAGGAAGAATGTTATCAATGTTGGCAGAACGAGTTAGGCTTGTAATGTGAGACTTGTTCAATGGTAATGATCTTCCCGTTGTGGGGGAACATCATTGTTCGAAAGACAGAAGAGGAAATTGCCTTCATAGCGTCCATGTAGCTACAACCGAACAGGATATTATAATCGAGTGGGGCATCGATAATTTCAATGTCGATGAGAATAGTCTTTCCCCCGAGTTCTACAGGGACATTTTGGAAGAGCCCTTCAAGAGATGATGGTCATCCGTCATAGGCTCGTAAGGTAATGGCAGAGGGTATGAGTTTGAGGGAACCAAGTTTCTACCATACATATTTGGACATAATGCATGTAGATGCACCTTCATCGATGATACACTAATGAATTGTAATGTTTCGTATTTTCAGTGGAATTTGAAAAGCGATCAAAGCGGGAAGGTGAGGTTCTCCGCTGTCAAGATCAAATGTAATGATTCTAGTATCTGCGGGGTCGACTGCCCCCAAGGCAGAAAGTAATGATTTTCGCTGAGTGGGACAAGTCTGAAGGGCTTCTAAGACTGATATGGTAGTCGAGGATTGTGCTAAGTCATCAACCAAACTGTAATTATGAGCTACCCTAGCCTGTGGGTTGTGGACATTCCTGTGCAATGGGATGTGAGGGATGCGAAGAGGTGGTTCTATGTTAGGGCGAGGGATCACCAACGGGGGTTATGTTGGTGCAGGGATTATTTCTGGAGGAATGGGAGGGGACTCAGCGGGTGCATGATACTGACGATTACGTGTTTGCAGAAGGATTTCTTTCTCACTAGTGAGGAGGATCATGCGATCTGTTGGATTGTTTGGATTGAGGTATTGTCCTACCTGAGGTGGGGGAGGTTGTGTCCCCTGTTGGGTGTTTATCACACCTTGGTGTGGAATAGGATTCTACAGCACGGTAGGGGGGGTTGTTGCACGTATTGTTGTGGGGCCTACTGAGGGGCAGGGAGTGATGGAGGATGGGGTAGACTGCCTGAGTCTTTCAGTGATTTGAAATCAGTGATTTGGGGGAAATCATGAGTATAATGATCGAACTCACCGCAAAGGGCACAAGGGAAGTTGGTTTTAACATTATTGTTATTTCTCCCTTGACGCCTATTATTATTGCCCCCCTGGGGGTTCTGGTTGCCCCCAGTAGGTTGGTTATGTCGGGGTTGATTCCCGCCTTGACCTGGGTTATTGTTGTTCTTGTTTCCTCCTTTTTTTTTGGCATTATTCGACAGGTGGGTCAGATTTGTCGTATTCATCTATTTGAAATTTTGATATTGTTGAACGGGAGAGGGTTGAACAAAATTCACCCCAGCATGAGGATGTGGGGGAGCAATGGGTTGTCGGGGACTAGGAAATGGAAAGTACGGATTCTGTGGGGGTA
>JASDQU010682857.1:47154-58461 GCA_032191745.1 Picea mariana
AGAAAGTAGAAAGGATACAATAGGAAATCCATAAGGTTTATAGTGACATTTCGGAGGTCCTGGTGGAATTATATGCTCCATTAGAATATCAAGTGTCGAAGATTAGAAAATCCATTCCGAGATTTCGCATGAAGATAATAGACTTATAAGCACACACTACGTCAAGCACTCCACCTGAGGAAAGGGAACAAAGGAAGAGGATAGCGACGACAACAGTGGAAAGTATCAAGAGTTTGGAGGAGGAGTGTGCCAATTTGTATGAATAAAGCACATAAGTATGGACTCGGCTAATAGAAGATGCAGAGTTGCAAGGACTAGGGAAGAAGTTGCAGGTTGTGCAGGAGAAGGCACAAAAGTTTAAAGAGACGATGAGCACTCTGCCACCAACAAAAAAGATGGTTGCAATCGTGGAGAATTTTCAGGGGTCGGGGTGCGCGAATTATGGAAAATGGTTATATTTTATTAGGCATTTGGGTCCAATTTGTAACGAGCTAAGCCCTAATGAAAATGTATAAATATGTAAGGGTTTTGGGGTAGAAAATAGTTGATGAAGTGTGAAATACGTAAGTGGGGATGAGTCTGAGCTTATGATGTGTGATGAATAAGTGAGGCTAAGTTTATGCAAGGAGAGAATAAGCTAAGTTTGCACTGTATGCATGAACAATAAGGGTATTTTGGGGTAGAACTAAGATATCATGTATGAGCGTAGTGCACACCTTTTGTAAGAGATGATGCTAAATAAAAATACAAGAAGCCTGTAATTGTGGGCGTAACCTATATTGGGTGAACCACGTTAAAATATGGTGCCTTTGTGTTATGTTTTGATGTGTCTGTTTACTGTTATGTTTATTGTGTGCACTTAATGTGTGTTGGGTAATATGAATATGTTATATGTTGTTATGGTTCTACGCACATGATGAATGGTATAATGAATGAATGTTAAGTCGAATGGTTATGATGAATGCCTCCTTTCCCTTCATGATTGTGGAAACCTGGTTCCTACAGTCCCCATAGGTACCTCTGGTGAGACTTCACATGTTTGTGGGTGATGTCGAAAGGGCCGGTATCTTAAGGGTTTTGTTGGTGTATTAAAGTTGAAGCTCGAGTCTTCCCACTATGCACCAACAGATCATTAGTTTCCATCTAAGAGTGCAAGTCTAAAAAAGGTCCTCTTCCCTAAAAGTAGATCCTGCTTGTGAGAAGTCTTAGCCAACAATTTACCTAGCATWWTATCTTTTTTCTAATTGAGATAATGASTGGTACCTAGCAGCCAGGAGGTCATCATCTAGGGTTTCCTTGGCAGCAGGATCATAGAAGTGGAGTATTTGGGCATTTGACTCTCTGGAAATTAAGCAAATAATCTTAGTGTCATCTGTAGTGGTGATATGTTCTTTGTGGTCGTCATAATTTGTAGCACACCACTCGACCAACTCGATAAAATGATAGGTTTGAGGAATAACAAATCGGTCAAGGTTCGATTCCCATATGAACAAATAATCTTTCTCGGCGTTAGGATTGGTTTGTGTCCTTCGAATTAGCTGGTAAAGATATGGGTATGATAGAGTAGGGTCAAAAACATCCCCCTCTCTATGCTCTAGGTGGTCATGAGGGGTCATTTGCTTCGGTAAATTTTGAGTTTGGCTAGGGCTCGCTTTAGACTTCGTTTTAGAGCTTCAAAGGGAACAACTAATCATATAGATGAAAAGGAGGGGTGAAGGTGGTTGGAACTACCATTTTAGTGATCAAAGGAAGACTATATAGGTTGTCATCTATGTTCAAGGGTTTGACTCAAGCATCAAATCTTAATTATGTTGCAATTACAGAAATTATACATTAAAACCCCTTTTTAGCCTTTTATATGATTCAGAGGCATGTGTCACCTTTACATTGGGAAGACCTTTGAAATTTGTGAAGCGCACAAATATTTGAGTGATGTCACTGATGAATTTAGCAAAGTACCATGGCCATGTGGCAAACGGGTGTTGGTCTAGGTGGTTGCCTATGTGGCACCTCTGTTAGAGTAGGGTGGTACTGAGATGGGCCAAGTGTCTCCCAACCAGTGTCTCATCATCGTTAGCGTGCACCCAAGAGTGTTCCCATGCACATATTTCATTTCTTTATTGTGCCACATAGATGCCTAGGTGGAAGTTGAGTTTTCCATCTATCTATCCTTTCATTTTCATCAAGTACCTAGTAGTCATCCAACTAGGCATTGAGTTGAAATACAATAAAGTGGTTTTCTAGGATACAACAAGTGGTATTGCATGATCGGTCTAGTGGTTTACCCAAGGCCCTAAGTGATGTGAAATTAATCAAATATAGTCGTGTGGTATGGGAAAAACCGCCCTCGCATCTTTGAGAAATGTCAACTAGTGGGCATGTCCACGATGAAAAATGCATCCTGGGTCGTTGATCTTGGGAGCCCACTAGCGTCGCGGTGTAAATCGTTCATCTCTTAACTTTTAGTAGGGTAGGTCGAATTTGCAACTTTTGTTGGGTATGTGTTGCATTCTTTGCATGAATAGCAGTGTCTATGTTGCGTCAGGTGTGCATGGGGGGTTTGAGGGGGGTGAAATCCCCCTGTGCGGGGGTTCGGGGGTAGTGCCCCCAAGAAAAAAAACTTTCCTCGAGAAACATGTCACATTTTTGCCTCATTGTTCTTGTTTCCTTGATTTTCGTGTCCATTGTTGGGCAGTTTTTCGATGCATGGCTTTTTGTCGATGGTTTTCTATTTCCGATTAAGGAATTAGGGTTGTTGACTAATCCAGGTCAATGGGTTAGGGTTTTGGATGCCGTTGACTCCTATATTTATATTGTATTGTAAACAATGTATCACTATGAATGAATATAGAATATGTTGGTTTTCCCAGTTTGGGTTTCCAGGAGAAAAATCGATGTCTAATGTTTGTATTTGCCATTGTATCTTTTTTGTTATTTTACTGAAAATCTATTTGCAGTAAATATTGTACAAGGTTAAAATCTACATTTGGTATCAGATCTTTGTTGGCTTCAGGGGCATGCCTTTGTGGTCAAGGGTTTGGCTCGGGCCTGTGACAAGCCTTACTAAAGTGGGAGATCTGTGGTATTGATTTTTTCAGGTGAAAAGAAATGACGAGCATTTCAAAAATGGAGATTGAGAAGTTTAATGGGAAAATTTTTGAGTTGTGGGAGCTCAATATGGAAGATTTGTTGGTGGACAGAGATCAGTGAATCACGGTGGATCCAGGTACTGCACCTACAAGAACCTCAGCATATGACTAGAAAATTTTGGATCGAAAGGCGAAGAGCACAATCCAACTGTGTCTCTCAGATTCAGTATTATTGAATGTGTTAGAGGAAGCTACAACCAAGGATTTATGGGATAAGTTGGGGAAGTTGTATTAGTCTCAGTCCCTAGTAAATAAACTATTTCTGAGAAAGAAGTTGTATAATCTAAGGATGAGAGATGGAGACTTGGTGGTGGAGCATTTGAACGCCTTCAATATAGTGGTAAGTCAGTTAGTATATGTTGAGATTAAAATTTTGAATGAAGATAAGTGTATCAGTTTATTGTGTTCTTTACCAGAATCGTGGGATAGTCTGGTTGTGGCCATCGGTAGTAATACAACTACCTTGAAGTTTGATGAAGTGGTCTCATCCTTGTTGTCAGAGAATATGAGATGGAAGAACATGGAAGGAGAGAGCATAGACACATTATCTGCAAGACGATGCTCCCAAGAAAGAAATAGATCTAAGTTCTCAATTGGGAGATTTAAGTCTTAGGGTAGATCCAAATCTTCCAGAAAGTTTGTAAAGGTATGTTGGAGATGTGGAAAAGAAGGGAACTACAAGAAGTAGTGTAGATCCAAAGTTGAGAAAAATAAGGGATCTGAAGAATCTCCTTCTATAGAAGAAAAGACCTCCAATGAAGAAGGAGGGGATGTGTACTTGGCTTCTTCAAGCACACATGTAGATCATGAGGCATGGTTGGTTGACTCAGGAGCATCCTTCCATATGACTCCCCATAAGGAGTGGTTCTGTGAATATGAAAGGCATGATGGAGGTAATGTTTTCTTAGGTGATGATTCAACAACTAGAATCATAGGACGAGGAAAAGTCAAGTTGAGGCTCATAAATGGAAGGATTGGAACGCTTTCTATTGTTCAGAACATCCCAGGTTTGGCCAAAATTTTGATTTTTGTAAGAAAAATGAACAATGCAGGGGTAAAAACAATAATTGAAAAGGAAACAGGCAGGATGGTTCGAGGAGAAATGGTGTTGTTGAAGGGAGTTTGGTTTGGAACTTTGTATAGCTGCAAGAAAGAACTACTAGTGATGGGTGTAATAGTTCCATTGTTCCTGATATTGGACTTGAAGAATAAAGAACTCCTACAGTCTCTGGAGAAAAGGTTATGTTGTGGCATCAAAGAATAGGGTATATTGGAGAGAAGGCTCTTCGACTACTACACGGTAAAGGTATGGTTGAAGGTATGTCTAACTTCTCTCTATATTTTGATTTCTGTGAACATTGTGTATATGGGAAGCAGACTCAAGTAACATTCCCCTATGGTGCAACGAGGGCAGAAGGAATTTTACAGCTAGTTCAAAGTGATGTTTTTGGACCTGTGTCGGTCCCATCATTGGGAAAATCTGTGTACTATGTCTCATTTATAGATGACTTCTCAAGGAATACTTGGATACATTTCCTCGGGAATAAATCTAAAGTCTTTGACAAGTTTAAAGAGTTTAAGGCTCTTGTTGAGGATCAAACAGAGAAAAGAGTTAAGGTGTTGAGGACAGATAATGGCGAAGAGTTCTGCGAGAATGAATTTGAAGAACTCTGTAAGAAGTGTGGTATTGCAAGCTAGAATTGTTGGCCCTTGACCAAGTTTTGGGAGTTTCTTATTCATGTTGAGCTATTTTGGGACTTCGACAGCCTGTCGAAGGAGGAGCATAAGTCGAAGCGGAGATCACGGGATCTCAATGCCCTTTTGGGCCCCTTTTTGGGTTTTTGGGAATATGTAACGGGAATGGGATGTCGGCCCATGGAATATAGAAGGATAGGCAATGTAGAAAGAGGCCGGTGTGCTAAGTGCAAAAGGAATGGCTAAGTGCTAGATCTATGTGATCAAAGATTGTAAGCGCTCTGTGCATACTGTGTGAGACTCGTAGAGCTGAGTGCAAGTCCTTGTGAAAGACTGTAGAAGGATTTGTGTTGTAACGCAAGGAAGAAGGATCTAGCTAGCTACGCAGATCTTTTGTCCTATGTGGAGTAAGGGTTTTGAGGCTATGTGCTTGCAACCGATTGACAGAAGACAATAAAGAAGAAGAGTTGGTGGACGTAGCCCCGGGGTGGGGGTGAACCATGTAAACCCTGTGTGATGTGCTTTGTGCTTTGTCTTGATGTATTTACATGTTATATGTGAAATGCTCTGATATGTTTAGATAGATCTATTCATGCTTGATGCTTATTGTATGTTAGAATGTTAGATCTGACCTAGATATTCATGCTTAGTGCTTGATATGATCATTCTGATCCATTTGTATATGCTAATTGATTGAATACCGTAGATTAGTGTGAATACTACGAAGTTATGTCTTATAAGAAAAGTAGTTATTGACTATATATTGAGGAACTAATGGTGCTAAGTGCTCTAGTACGTTGTATAATCACAGATATGTGTCCCAGCTAAGGTTGCAGACACTTGAGTCCTGCAACCACCCCTGCCTCTACCTCGGGTGAGACTTCATCTACTTCGCAGGTGTTGCCGAAAGGGTCGGTAGTTAGGGTTTTGTTGGTGTGTTATTGTAGCATTGAACCCTGGGTCGTCCCCTATGCCAACAAATGGTTATGTTGTCGGGACATGAAACTATGATTGCTAGGAACCGAGAAAGAGCAAGCTCTGTGCAAAGATTCATCCTGAAATTGTGAAAGCTTTGTGCATAGATCTTTGCCCTAGTGTGCAGTATTCTAATTGATCTGTAAAGTTCTGTGCTAAAGAGAGAAGGTTGGATCTGAAGAAAAGAAGCAAGATCTGAATGCTTTGTGCTCTAAGAAAGGTAAAAGTGGAAATTTCTGACTAAAAGAGGTAAGATCTGCAAGCTTTGTGCTCTAATAAAGATAAGAATAGTTAAAAGCTTTAAGATCTGGAAGCTTTGTGCCCTGTAGAAGTGAGATAAGTGGAAATTTTTGTTTCTAGAAGATGGATCTAGGTCTGTTTAATAGAGTCTGACCTAGTTTGAAAGATAGGTCATTAATAGATGAAAGAATATTTGATATGAGTAGATCTGATAAGAATAGTGAAAGATCTGTTATACCTATGCAAAGAAAGAATGTTTGGACTAACAAATGGATGCAGGATCCTAGAAATAATTTGTTGCAGGTTAGCTCCCATGATCCTAGTGCACAGTACATAAGAAGATGGGGATCATTTAAAAGGAAGAGAGGATTAACCCTCTGTTACAGTTGCAGAAGGTCGGGACATCTTGCTAAGGAATGCCTTGGTGGAAGACCTAGTTGTCTTTGCTGTAAATCTCTAGACAATGAAGTATTGGATTGCCCTAGAATGATTGCTAAGCTTGGAAGAATGAACCTGAATTAAGACAACCCTAAGGTAGATCCAGAACCTACAGACAAACCTCAGAAAGAATCAGAGAAAGAATTGCTACAAATAAAAGAAACTCTGAATGAACATCGACATGTCAGCTTATCGTAGATCTTCAAAGAAAAGGAATGCATCAAAGCAAGAATAGGAGACTTCGACATTGACTATTTTCTAGATGAGGAAACATAGGTGAATATTATGCCAGAGAAAATCTGAGAAGCTATAGGAAGGCCTGCTATAATCCCTTCACTAGGAGGAATAAGTTTATTCAAAGGAAAGCTAGTAAACCTATGTGGAAGTCTCAGTCGGATACCTATGACTGTAAATGGGACTTCGACGGAATAAGACTTTGAGATTATTAAAATTGTCGAAGACAGCACCCTATTTACCATGCTAACAGGAAAACCTTGGATTGATAGAGATCAAGCTAGATGAAAGGAAGAAGAAGAAGTTTTGGAACAGAAGAAGCAAGAGTTAAAAGACTTTATGACCAGAAGGATCGCGCACTTGATTGAGGAACAGGAGAGCAGATCGCAAATATTTAATACTATAAAATCGGATGTCAAAGCTAAGAGAACACTAGAGGATCCACAGAATATTGAATTACCTATCCTAGACAAAGAATAAGTATTATCTAGGAACCCTAGGAAAGAATTTCAACGGCACAAAGTAACTATGACCAAAGAAGAAAATAATCAAAGCATTGTCGAGACAAAGCTCACTAGAAAGAAGACTAGAAAGTTAAGAAAGAAGAGGGCTAATAMTGAAAGGTTACAGGAGGTTCTAGAGGAGACCTCGCAGAAAGAAAAATTTCATAATTGGAGCTTCGTCGAGATATCAGAACAGTGACACATGGCACTTCACCATGACGAAGAAATATAGTCGTTGGGGCCGATATATCTGTTCGACTTCTGCTCTGAATGGATAGAAAATCAATAAAGGTTCGTCATCCTACCATTGGACCGTGCCATAATGGATCGAACAGGAGTTAATGGAGGCTCATACCCATTGCAAGCCAACCGTTGTTGAATTACCTATTTATCTCTTTGCGCCATGCACCGAGAACACTTTTTCCAATTGATAATTTGAGCCCACAGACTAAGCCGAGTTTATACAATGATCATTGTGCTCTTGTTATCTATCTCATTACCATGTCTGAGTTGTTCCCCAATCCCACAAATTGTTTACCCCAAGTGCGTATGTCGGAAGCATTGAGCACTACAGTGAAAGCCGCTAAGGAAGTTTTGATCGACTTGATGACAAAGAGAGTCATGTCAGAGAGAGGAGTGTCTACTGGTGTACAAGCATCTTCGACGAGAGGACTGCAGGCCTCTCCGTCCACTGCTCGAGCCAGACCATCCTAGCCAGCTGATGCAAAATGCATGAAGCACAGAGATGATATCGCGAATGCTAAGCTGATTCTGAGCATTCTACCTACTTATCTACCACCTCTGAGTGGCGCAATAAACCGAGACAGTGTGCCCCGAGATTTTGAATATGAATTGGTCACTGCATACCTTCCGAAGGGGATACACGCAATGCACATAGATCAGGATAAGATTGTAGCGTTGAAGTTTAGTGACTTCAACCTCGGCGATAGGAAAGTATACAATATGCTAGCCCCATACAAGTATCTGACTAGAACCAAGGGAAAGAATTCAAAGATCGTTCCCCAACAGTGGACCATGAACCTCACGCACTCCACACTACTTAATGTAATGAATATTTCTCACTTCGGGAGGCATCAAGAAGTGAACGTGTGTGTCAAGTTGTTGTTGTCCTGCTATCATGGAGGATACTTATAGTTGAACCACTGCATCACAGTGGATCTGATTTTGATCAATCAGATCACAGGGCTTAGAATGCAAGGCCCTTACCCATAGGATTTCTACCTCGGAAAGACCGCCAATCGTGCTCTCACCCAGAGAATAAAGGATACTTATGGCGATGTAGAGAAGGGCATGTGAGGCTAAAAGGTAGCCTCTATCTAGAGCGGCGCAGTGTGCCTTGCCTCTTAGTTGATCGCAGGCAAGCTAGTTCGCAAGAACCGATCGACCCAAGTAATTGGATTCATAGTCAACCTCGCAGGGAAGTGCGCGGAGGGACTACAGATGAATTTGGAAAAGCACCTCGTGAACCAGCTAGAACTAGATTGTAGGGAAGTGCAGGATCATGGATACGAATTCCACTTCAGTTGACTTGTTATCCTGATCGCTTTCATCGCATGGGAGATGCCAGAAGGTGCGACCTTCCCGGACACCAAGCCATTTGAACCTCTAGTCGTGAAGTTCAGTACGTTGTGGCACTCCAGTGACATGCACAAGCAGTGGCAATCAAATATCATCTTCCACATGTATTATAACCAGTTGAAGGTAGCCATACAGGCCACGCCTTGCATAACCCCGAACACACTTCACAGGTTTAGACCCTTAATGAAATTCAACGTGGACCGACATTTCATCTATGTCACCACACGTGCTAATGAGCACAAACAATAGCTACAGTCATACTACAAGTTAACGGAGGATGACTTGGAGGAGATTACCAAGGAATGGTCAGTGGACCTCCTTGTTCTAGTGGACCCCGTAGAGATGTCTGATGTTGACAGCCCTGGAATTACATCGGATACAGCCAAACCTAGCAAGATAAAGAAGACTGAAGAGGTCCATGATTTAGATAGTGCATCCGTGAAGACTGTGTCCATCTCAATAGAGTAAGGAGGTGATGGCACAGAAGTCGAACAGAAGAAAGGAGAGTTTACACCTCCAAGAGACAAGGAGGATCCCTCGAAGAAAAGGAAGGTTTTCCCTCTGAAACCTTCTTCAAGGAGGAAAATGAAAGCAACCAAAACCAAATTCAAGACCACCCTCACATCAGACGACTTCGACTTCATCGTCGCAACACTGAATTATGATTCACTGTAGATAGAAGAGAAGCAAGAAGCTAAGCAGAAGGAGGTGTTCAGTCACATTAAGGATGAAATACAAGGAGTGCAGCAGGCACTACAGTCCAGCCGCGCAATATCCACTGCACCCCTGACAATTGGAACACCAGAACTAGGTGATGAGCCTACTCAATTACATCGCATTGTTGATACAGTTGAAGCTTTCCTTTGATGAGCTCAGGGAGAAACAGCACAAGCCACCCAGGCTTTAGCGCAAGTACAGAAAGACCTTGAGGACCAAAGAAGTGTTGCAGAAAAGGAAAAGCTTGCTCTACAAGTGAAATGGGATGAAGAAAAAGTAGAGCTACAACAAAGCAAGGAAAAGTTGCTCGTTGAGAAACTTGAAGTTAAGGAAAGGGTCAGCAAAGCACTTCGCTCTGTGATAGTCATCAAAGTACAGACCGAGGAACAAGTTCCACAGTAGGTGGCACAACTAGAAGAGGTAATACAGAAGCTACAGCAACACATCGTAAACTTAGAGATCCACGCAGTACCTGAAACCCCACAAGAGATAAGGAACCAAAGAGAAGCAGTTTCCCGTAGTGTAGTTGACATAGTAAAAGCTCTTGCCTTGGAGTGCAAGCAGCTCAGTAACCGCAGTGCCCAGACCTATGAAAATCTCACTGAAAATATGAAATTGCAGACACTGGAGTCACAGCTCCAAGAAGCGAAGCAGAACGCAGATACACTACAGGCACAGTTGAAGGCCCTATCAATTGTAGAAAGGATGAAGAGATATCAAGAACAACACACAGCTCAGCATCAAATCCATATGATTCAAAGCAAAGTGATGTAAGTCACTCAATGACTTCAACTTATGCAAGACAAGGCATGTCTATTGTTTACAGAGGTCGAGAGCCAAGGAGCAAAGCTAGAACATCTCGCCGTCACAGCAGAATAATGCCTAGAAGGGTCAGTGAATGATGCGGTGATCTAGGAGTTCACCAAATAAGAGACCAAAACAAAGCAGCAAGTCGAAGCAGCTCGAGCCAAGCTCGAGGTGTTCGAGGCAAAGTTTATAAGACTTGAGTGACTCGGGATGAGTCACAGGTGAGTGTTGGGAGCCTGATGGCCCTCGACCAAGTTTTGGGAGTTTCTTGGTCATGTTGAGATATTTTGGGACTTCAATAGTCTGTCGAAGGAGGAGCACAAGTCGAAGCAGAGATCACAGGATCTCGGCCCCCTTTTGGGCCCCTTTTTGGGTTTTGGGGAATATGTAATGGGAATGGGATGTCGGCCCATGGGTTTACCCATGTTTAGGCCTATTTTGTAATGTATATATAGAAGGATAGGCAATGTAGAAAGAGGCCGGTGTGCTAAGTGTAAAAGGAATGGCTAAGTGATAGATCTATGTGATCAAAGAATTGTAAGCGCTCTGTGCATACAGTGTGAGACTTGTAGAGCTGAGTGCAAGTCCCTGTGAAAGACTATAGAAGGATTTGTGTTGTAACACAAGGAAGAAGGATCTAGCTAGTTGTGCAGATCTTTTGTCCTGTGCGGAGTAAGGGTTTTGAGGCTTTGTGCTTGTAACCGATTGACTGAAGACAATAAAGAAGAAGAGTTGGTGGACATAGCCCCAGGGTAGGGGTGAACCATGTAAACCTTGTGTGATGTGCTTTGTGCTTTGTCTTGATGTATTTACATGTTATATTCGAAATGCTCTGATATGTTTAGATAGATCTATTCATGCTTGATGCTTATTATATGTTAGAATGTTACATCTGATCTAAATATTCATGCTTAGTTCTTGATATGTTCATTCTAATCCATTTGTATATG
>JASDQU010682858.1:0-13772 GCA_032191745.1 Picea mariana
ATGTCTAGGATGTATATGTTGTTCGGTTCTTGTTGCAGTTGCAACCAATCTTCCTGAGTTATTTTCTTTGATTTTACATTTGCGGGAGTCAAACGTAAGAGTATATCCTTGATCATACATTTTACTAACACTGAGTAGATTATGATTCAAGTCTTCAACCAATAGAACGTTCTTTGCTTTTACATTTTTTCTTCCAAGCTCTACTACACCTTCTCCAAGTGTTTTGGCAAATGAGTTATCTCCAAATGCAACATTGCCACCCTTTCTCTTCAAGCTGATAAATTTGTCTTGATCCCCGATCATGTGTGAAGAACATCCATTGTCTATGTACCATTCATCTTCTTCTTTACATTATTCAGCGGTCAATGCTATTCGACAATATTCATTGTTTTGAATCTCTTTCCTTCTCCATACTGTGGTTGGCATAGGGACATCTTCATTCATATATCTACAATCTCATGCTTTGTGACCAAAATAATTACATTTGTAGCATGCAATATTTTTGTCCATCAATGGGGAAAATGAATTATAATTTCTGTTGACAAATCCATGATTATTTCCATATCTGACCATGGCAGCGCACCTGTCCAAGCCAGTGACCATGAGGAAGGAGGAGCCCACGAGGGGCTTGTTATTTCCTCAATGCATACATGCGTTAAGCCTCAGAAACAAAAGATCTACACCAAAGACCGACCACCAAAATAGATCGGGCCCTTGGGGATCTAGATCATACGGCAGCAACTACGAAATAGATCTGCACTCGAAACAACCANACGTAATGTAACTCAGATACTCCACAAGGGGAGCGCGGCCACCACCAAGAAGAAAAACTTATGTCCAAAAACGAGCCCGCAAGGAGGGGAAAAACGCAGCTACGAGAGTTTCTTCTGTCCAAAATGAGCCCGCTAGAAGGGAAAATGCAGAAACTGGAGGGGGATGGATGAAGCACCTGCGACCCAAAATGTCGCTAGGGAAAACCTAGCCGCAACGTCCTTTTCTCCGGATTTCAGCTTTCTAACAATTTGAGAAGTGGAATGGGTGTCATACGAGCAAAGATAAAGCTTTGACTCTTCGATTGATTCGCAGAGAGTGCCTTTGAACAATGAAAACTATACAACAAAAGAAGAAGAAAAAGGAAGGGCGAAAGAATACAGAGAGCGCCTTTGGGCAGTCGGTCATGAAGCCGAGGCCAACCCTCGAACCCTCGTATGTGTAGAGGAAGGGGCAGGGCAGAATAATGTGTGTTGTATGAAGGGTAGGGTTTGAGCAGAGTGAGAGCGGGGAGGGGGGCAGGGGCATGTGGGCCTCATGCGAGGTCCCACGATGCCCAAGGTTATTCAATTTTTTTATATAATATATTTATTTAATTAATTAAAAAATAAATAAAATAAAAATAAAAATCGTTTTGTTTATTTAGTTTTAAATATATATACAAGTAATAATTATTTTTTATTAATAATATAAATAAATAAAAAATAATAATAATTCAAAAAAATAAAATAATAATAATTTTATATTAAAAATAATTTAAAACTTTAGTAAATAATTAATGGTATAAATATTTAATAGTTAATAATTAGTAAATAGTTAAATTTTAAAGTGTTAATAACGAATTATATAGCTACATAATCAATTAGATTATGATTAAATATATATACATAGATTAGGTGTTTTATAATTGGGTTAGGTGTTTGATCAAACAGGTAAGTAAGGGTAATTGATGAGTGTCCCACAACGATAGCTTACCTAGCAAGGCAGGAGGGTTAGTAACTTACCCAAACAAGTTACCAAGCTTAGAGGCTTTCGACCCCAACCTTTAGCCACTTACCCTAAAGAGAGTAACATCTGTTTACAGACAAGTAAAAAAAAAACTTACGCCTAACTCTATGTTTACAAGTATAAGTTAAGCGAATGTGAATTGTCTTAAACTCTTCCCTGACAAGCATTTGGTTTGATGCAGATTCAATTATTCAAGATGGTTAGGACTCGAGGAAATCGAGGCCGAGGGGCATCGTCACAAGGACCGCCAATGTTGGCACTGCCACCACCATCTCCTGAATTAACTCTCATTTTGCGCTCTTTGGAGGCTATTAATGAGACATTAAAGAGGCGTTAGTCAGTAGATGTCGAAGTGGAACCCCCACCATCTGGAGTGGGTAACCCTGAATTGTCGAGGGACTCAAAGGGAGGGCCTCCACCCGGGGACATCACCAAAGAACTATAGAAGATCAAACTCCCAGAGTTTGTCGGGGGTCGTGCAAGTGAACGTGCGGAGGCATGGTTGGAAGGAATGACACAATGTTTCAGCTTAAGAGACTATTCTTCTACATCAAAGGCGAAAATAACAATCTTTTAGTTGAAGGACAATGCCTTGAACTGGTGGGGTAACCTGAAGAGGCAGTTGCACCTTACCCTAGACACAGTCTCATGGGAACTTTTTGAGGAAAGGTTCTAGAGGAAATATTTGTCGACTTACTACAAGGAACAACAGGTGGGAGCATTTCATGCTCTAGTTCAGGGAAACATGATCGTGGAAGAGTACGAGATCAAGTTCAAGGAGTTGGTAAAATATGTCTCGTACATGGATACCAATCAACGACAGGCAGAATGTTTTGTTTATGGGTTAAACTCTAAGATAAGGTCCATGGTATGGATGTGGAAACTGTCATCAATAGCTGAAGCAATTGAAAATGCACGTTATGCAGAGGAGCACATGAGCTTAAACAAAGGTATGAGATCAACCTTTCCACAACATATTGGATTAGTGGGGAAGGCCCCTAGGACCTTCTCCAAGGGAGAGAGATCTAGGTTGCCTCCTTATGGAAATAGAATCGCACCTAGGGCAGTTGCTACAGGTATCTCAATGAAAGCCAGTGCAGCATCCCACTCATCACCAACGACACAGGCAGGTTCATGACCTTCTCCGGGAAAAGCAAGTAGGGGTAGGGACTCCAAGGGAAGGAACTTGTTTCAGAGACCATCACAGGGCAGTGCACAGGTTCCATATTGTGTTACGTGTTGGGGGTGTAGAGGGCCCCATTACCAACGTGACTTCCCAGAGTTGCAAGCAAGATTTGTGCATAGAGAAAGAAAGGCCCTGATGGGAAGAGTGAGTAGTAGCCACTAGATTTATGCAGTGGTTAATAATCATCAAGCAGAACATCAATCCACGGTGTTGGAGTCATCAGATATGCTAAATCATGTCAATGTTAAAATTTTATTTGATTCTGGTGCTACAGATATTTTCATTTCACCTTTTTCATTAAAAAAGTGTGGGTTGGCAACCTACGAACATGATGACTTTAAACAAGTTGAGATGGCTTCGAGGGAAAAACAAGCAGTAGGACCTAGCATTGATAATTGTCTAGTAGACCTGGGAGTGTGTACTACTAGGTTGAAGGTATATGCCACTGCTCTGGGGACGTATGACCTAATCATTGGAATGGATTAGTTAGAAGCCCATCGAGCTATGGTAGATTGTTTCGCAAAAAGGGTGCTTTGTGTTGACGATGAAGGAAGGTCAATAGAGATCCACGATGTTCGGAGGAAGGTGTCTCTACGCTTTATCTCGACCATGAAGGTTAAACGTTGCATGAGACAAGGTTGTCGACTATATGTAGTGGAAGCATTCAATGAAATGAAATGACCCTCCTTGGATCAGTACCCAATATTGTTGAAGTTTAAGGATGTTTTTCCGAAAGAGTTGCCAGGGTTACCTCCTGAGAGGGAGCTTGATTTTACCATTGAGCTAAAACCTGTTGTGGAGCCAATTTCCAAGACTTCGTATAGGATGACAACGCCAGAACTTTGTGAGTTGTAGATGCAGTTAAAATAACTACTCAACTTAGGGATAATAAGGCCTAGTGTCTCACCTTAGGGTGCACCAGTAATTTTTGTGAAGAAGAAGGATGGTTTCTTACGACTGTGTATAGATTATAGGGACTTGAACCGTGCTACAATGAAAAATAAGTACCCCATGCCATGGATAGATGATCTCTTTGATCAAATGAAAGGAGCAGTGGTGTTCTCAAAAATTGATTTGCGATCAGGGTATCACCAGTTAAGAATTAAGGAAGGCGATATTCCTAAAACTGCATTCTGAACTCAGATTGGGCATTATGAGTTCGTTGTAATACCTTTCTGTTTGACAAGTGCGCCAGTAGTATTCATGATCCTCATCAATGGGGTATTCTGAAAGTACTTAGACCGCTTTGTACAGGTCTTTCTAGATGATATCCTCATCTATTCCAAGAACGAAAGAGAACATAATGAACACTTGCAAGTGGTGTTGTCATGCCTTAGAGAGAATGAATTGTATGGAAAGTTGTCGAAGTATTCTTTCTTCCAGAAAGAAATTCACTATTTAGGTCATATCATTTCTGGTGAAGAAATCTCTGTGGACCCAGAAAAGGTAAAGGTCATTATGGAATGGCCAGTGCCAAAAAATGTTCATGAGGTAAGAAACTTCATGGGGCTAGTGGGTTATTATCGGAGATTTGTGGAAGGATGCTCTAAAATAGCGAAACCCATCACCATTTTGCAGCGCAAGGGGATCAGGTATGAATGGATAGAAGAATGTGATAGTAAATTCATTGAGCTTAAGAGGTTACTAACTAGTGCACCAATTCTACGAGTGTCAGATATGGAAAAAGACTTCACAGTCTGCACGGATGCCTCGAAGCAAGGGTTGGGGGCCATGATAATGCGGGATGGAGGAGTGATAGCGTATGCGTCAAGGAAGTTGAAGCAACATGAGGAGCTTTACGCTACTCATGATTTAGAGTTGGCAGTCGTAATGCTAGCTCTAAAAATTTGGAGGCACTATCTAGTGGGGCGAAACTTTGAGCTCAAAATAGACCATGAAAGTTTAAAACATCTCTTCACTCAATGGGATCTCAATGCCAGGCAAAGGCGATGGAGTGAGTTTATGAGTGAGTACGATTTTCAAATTTTGTACATCAAGGGTAAGGAAAATGTGGTCATGGATGCCTTGAGTACGAGACCACGTGTCTTCTCCTTGGTACCCTTAAAATTCAATCTTAGAGAGCATATGTTGGGACAACTTCTTGGGGATAGTTGGTATTTAAAGTTTACTTCAAGCCTCCAAAGCAGAAAGCAATTAGATCCAAAGTATGAAGGATATAGCATGGAAGTAGATGGACTATTAAGATATCAAGGAAGGATATACATCCCCAAAGGTGGGGATATTCGAAGCATCATACTCAAGGAATCTCGTAGAACACTTTATTGTGCGCATCTGGGTGTGAAGAAAATGTACGCAGACATGAAGAAGATTTTCTTATGGGTAGGCATGAAGCGTGATGTAGTCCATTTTGTTGCCAAGTGCCTAGAGTGTCAATAAGTGAAAGCTGACCACCACCACCCGGCAGGTCTCCTACAACCGCATGATGTCCCTATGTCCAAATGGGAAGTCATTTCTATGGATTTTGTTCTGGGATTGTCACTCACATCGCATAGACACAATGTCATTCTTGTGATAGTTGATAAGTTAACCAAGAGAGCTCATTTTATTCTGGTTAGAGACACTTACGATGTCACTGATGTGGCACATGTGTTTGTAAGTGAGGTCATCTGTTTGCACGGGATACCCAAGAAGATCATTTCAGATAGGGACTCTAGATTCACTTCTAGGTTTTGGACAAGTTTGCAGTCAGCATTGGAGACTCAGTTGAACTTAAGCACAACTTATCATCTTGAAACAGATGGGCAAACTAAGAGAATAAATCAGGTTATGGAAGACATGCTTAGGATGTATGTTATGGATAATCAAACCCATTGGGATAAGTACCTACCTTTGGTAGAGTTCACCTACAATAAAAGTTTTCATAGCTCCATTGAAATGCCACCCTACGAATCTCTGTATGGAAGTCCATGCAAAACACCGTTGAGTTGGGATAGGCTAGAAGACTGAGTGATAGTTGGGCTAGAATTGATTCAAGAGATGGAGGAACAGGTGATTCAGATTAGGCAGAGACTAAAGGAAGCACAAGATAGAAAGAAAATTTATGTTGATGCACATAGGACTAAACGAAGTTATAAAGTGGGAGATCAAGTTTTCATTCGTATCAGGCTAATAAGAGTACCATTCAGTTCGGGAAGGGGACAAAGTTGTCGCCTCGATTTATAGGACCGTTCAAAATCCAAGAGAGAATTGGACCCGTTGCCTATTGTCTTGTACTACCACCCCACTTGCATAAAACTCATAATGTTTTTCATGTATCTATTCTACGTCATTATGTTGCTGACGAATCTCATAAATTGAATTGGAAGGAATCGCAGGTATCGGACACGGGAACCCTCACGGTAGAACCGTTACGCATATTGGATCGTAGTGTCTAACATCTCAAGAATCATCTGGTAGACCAAGTTAAGGCCCAGTGGGACAAGTATAGCCCTGGATCTGCAACTTGGGAGGATGTCGAGACCTTACGACGAGATCATCCCTCATATTTTTTACCACCTGGGGAATATGTTTCTCGAAGGTTGGGTGTATGTAATGCCACCTTTTGACTTAGACAGCTAGAATTACCTAAGGCCTAATCACCTTTATTTTCTAGTCATTGTGAAACTATTAATGATACACTTGAACTTTTAAGATGTATGAACCTATGTGAATGTCAATTCTATGTATGTTTAACGTTATTTGAATGATGATGGATATTATGCAATCTATTATCTGAATATCAATTCTATAGATGTTTAACGTTATTTGAATAATGATGGACATTATGCAATCTATTATGTGAATGTCAATTCTATGAATGTTTAACGTTATTTGAATTATGACGATATCATGCGATCTATTTCTAACTTGAAAATTTTGACAATTAAAGTTGTTGGTACGTGGATACCGAATTGAAATTATGGTTGAATACATTTGCATGATGATAATGCATAGATATGTATGAGTTTGTGTTATAGACTAATCTGCAGATCAATGGGCTATGAAATAGCCAAAGGATAATGATAATAAAAGTTGATGTCATGAACACTGACCGAGAAACAATATGGTATGAATCTTTGTATGTGAAATTATGTTGGTTCAAATGCATTGCTATGATATATGGACCAGTGTAGGTTTTTCAGGTGGTCAGACTACAAAAAACTAAATATACGATGACAAACTTCCTAGCAACACAGTGCCACTGTATGTTCCATGGTAGTTAGTGGACCCTAGTTCTATTAGGAGGAGTGGAGACATTTCCCACCGTGTATCCTTTGAAACCTAGAGTCATGGGAGGATGGTGTTAGCTCATGCTCCCCTAGACGTGTGATGATGACTGTCAGTTGCCTGCTAGGGAAGCTTGGTCAAGAGAGTTGACACTTCCGCTCACGGGTTCTATTTGGAGTTAGGTCAATATAGTTGATGCTCCAAGATAGTCCAACAGAGGAATGATAAGGATGGAAGACAGAATTAAGTTAGGGAGGAAAGGTGAATAGAAATAGTTGAGTGTGTGGGGATTTCGCCTTATAATAGAATTTATTGTTTTCCACCTTTTTGAAAAGAAAATATGTATATGTGTATATTCATAATTGCTTAACTGAACTACAATTATCTAAATGAACATTGTGCTAAAATAAATAATTGAGGGATTTTGTGAACATTTTAATTGGTTTACTATCTTTTATGAAATGAATGGTCTTGTTGATTGGATTGGACGCATACAAGAATTATTATAGGTGTGATAATTATTGTCATTAGTACATGCGTGAGTCTTGTATGTGCTAGCTACACATGCATTCTGTTGTTCCTGAGTTTATACTTTAAGGCTCTAAAGTATACCGTCAAGGCATCTGAAAAAGGTAGAGATAGTTAAAGGGTGAAAATATCAGTTTAAGGAAAAGTGAGATCAAAGTTGGTTCCTTAACTGTCTCTGTCTAGCTTCCCATTGTTCTTGGATGCTAACATCTCTTTCAATCATGGCCCATGAATGTTCAAGTTCTACCCGTGTACTTGTTGTTTGCAAGACAGTATTGAATAGATTTAATGCAATGCTTGTCTGATCTAATAGACCGGGTTCTATATTAGGTTGTCTGGTAATTGGAACAATCATGAAAATGGAAAGTAAAAAAGATAAAATTATGTGTTTTCTTTTTAGGTTGATTATCTCTACTCCACAAAGTAACGAGAAAGATGTTAAAACATAAATAAACAGTCAGATCAAATTGTAGGCCTTTTCTTGTATCTGAGTTAACTTTTAAAGAAAAGAAATATGCATGATATGGGGAAAAACATAAAGCTATTAGCAAAATGAGGCATCAATTTCAGATGAATCTCATATTTTAACAGAAGACTAGGAAATGATAAAAATATTAATGAAGCATATGATGTTGAAATCTAAGCATCTACAGGTCTTGTATCTGTTGATAACGGACACAGAAGAAAAATTGTAAATAATTTGAAACAATGAAAATAATAATTTTCACAGTATAGGTTATACTAAACTGTGGTCAAGCATTCATCAATTAAACATATGTAAGAAAGATGAAATGACAAGGAAACACATAACTCAGAGGTGACAAGATCTGGAATCTTCAATCTGCATTTCTATTAATTTAAAGTTCCTTCAAAATTATTTCGTCAACAATCCATTTTTTGAGAGATCAAAAAAGCCCTGTTTTAGTCTTTGTTTCCTATATTTAGACAAGGTCATCCATACTTGATGGTTCACAATCTCCTACTTCCTAGGAGAGAAGTAGTTACAAAACTACAACTTTAACCATTGCACGATTAACTTTTGTTTATCTATCATTCAACAATACGAGTTTCCAAACGATCTTCATTGCTTGGTAAAAGATTCCCCTTCCTTTGATGCTACACATTCAATACATTTCTCCAGAAAATGGACAAAGTTTCTAGGAGGTGTTGAGAGATCTTTAGTCTCAAATAGATAGAAATTTCTTTGTACTTTTGGGAACCGGTTATCAAAACCTTGGTCTGAAAACTTGATTGCTTGTAATTTTAAACTGGGCTATACCAACCATCTGCTTATTAGGTTGACATCGATTTCTTTCAATTGTAAAATTTTAGTTTGAATCTTCTTCAAACGTTCTTTGCAGTCCAACTGCTACTTTCCAATGTTTATCTGCCCAGTGACTCGGAGAAGTCATCTTTTTCAATCCCTAATGCTTGCTTATCCAAAGAATCAAGGATTCCTCCACAATCCTTTGATTTCTTTGACCATGTTCTTGCTCTCAGACATATTTGTTTCCCATACCTTGAGCATGATGTCTCCTTTTGTTTGTTCTGTGACAGAGAGCTTTATATTTTTTGTCGCTTCTTTATTTCCTGAACATGCAACCGCCTTCTGGAAATTATTCCTTGTTGCTTTGGCTTCCTTTTCTAGTAAAATAATATTATCAAGAGATTCGCTTACCTCTTGAAGGTAATTCTGAACAATCCCTATTTTGGAGATCAGTCCCTGCTGCTCGGCTTCTATCTTTGTATGCGTTTCCAGCGAGAGGGTCTGGAAATCCTTTAAATCTATAACCCGACCTTCCATCAAATTTAACCTAGCCTGTAACTGTTCTGCGTGTTCCTTTTGTTGAGCAACCTACACCTGACTTGCTTGTATTTTTTGGTTCATTTCATCCAGGCTTGATTTAAGTAATTGAATTTCTAGCCTTTCAGCAACCCTGGTCTGCTCCAAGCTTTTACTCACCTCTTCTCTGATGTTCTTCTCAGCATTCTTTAACTGATCTTGTAATTGAGCTATCATGTTATTACTCTTCTTTATCCTCGTTCTCATGTTTCCCACGGTAAAAAAGTTTGTTGTTTCCATGGCTCCCATGGAACCTGCTATCTCTGTAGAAAAATCCTCCTCCTCCAAATTATGTCCATCTATCAAGACTTTATGTTTTTTCACCATACTCCCCTCCTTCATATACATCTCATTTTTAAGGACGACCTTCCTTTTTCTGCTGAAAAAATAATCAGAAGGAGGAATCTCATATATGGGGATAGAGGTGAGGTCATCAACAAATAGGGCTCTTGTCTGTGGGAATCCAAAAGCAGTCTGTAAGGGGTTTAAGGAAGCTATGGGACTTCCTAGATCTGTAGATCCTTTCCCTCCTATCACCTTAGGTGTATTGACATCAACACCAGGTGAAGCAGAGGGAGTAAGCTTACTGGACTCGAGAGGTCTCCCGAACCTCCTCTCTGCTTCTGTCTCTGATTTTTTTGTTTGTGAGGCCTCTTTGTTTTGTGGGGGCCTTTCCGTATCCTGTGGGACTTTTTTGGAATTGCCTTTCTTCTGTGCTTCCTTTTCGAAGCCTGGGGAAACACTTTCTTGCTCCGGAGGCTGAGTTGATGCTTCTCCTAGTAATACCTTGGGCAAACCACTTCTCTGATGTTTCTGGAAGTTCAAGAAATCGTTTTGCAAGTCAGGTGACAAAGTTTGAAACTTGGCGAGCACTTCGTCATAACTTATAACTCCTTTGAACATGTCGTCACAAGGGGACTATTCATGTTCGTATGCTTTCAGATTGTAGTTAACTTGGTGATTACCCACAATTTTATAGGGATCATATTTCCTATGATCAAGATTTAACAACTTTATCTCTCCTAAAGCGGCCGCCTCAACCTTGGAATGCCCTAGATTGAATAGCGAATATTTCTCAATCTGCATAGGAAAACTAGGCCAGAATCTCTTTTGGTCCACTTTTAGTTCATTCCCGATGCCACCTATTAGTATCTGATGAGCCACTTCCTTGCATACCAATCTATCAGGGAGGGATTTTGGTAGTGCGTGGGGAGGGATTGAACATCCGAAAACCCTAATGTAGGAAAAAATTTCTTCTATAAACCAACCAGCGATGGCCTTGAGATTTTCCATGAATGACTCAGAAATACGGGGAGGTTCGCAGCCATACAACATTTGGTGCACCGGAATCACCACGAAGTGGCATATTTCGTAAAAGGAATCCTTAGCATTTTCTTCCCACAACTTAGAACAATATTCATCAATGGGTTTATTGGAGGTTGGATTCCAACTCCAATTCATCAGAGGAAAAGGGGTTATGAAGCATATGGCGTCCATGATGTAGGCGGACATATAGAAGGCCACTAGTTGGCCCTTGGACTTTGTGTTTTGGTACTCTATCACTTCCTGAGATAAATTGTCTAATAGGATTTTGTCCTAGTTGAAACTAAAACATTCAGCAGCTTCATAAAGAAGGGGCACCCAAGCCGCAGGGAAATGAGTGGGGCTTTTCTTTCCGAAGAGTTTGCAAAGCATCATGGCTGCATAGACCATGTATTCATTTAGTGAGGTTGTGGCGTATTTCCCATGAGTATCGGCCCTGAACTTCGCTAGCACTCCCCACTAATCTCTAATTATATCAGGGTATGTATGATCTGCCTCTATGCATTCCTTTCTTTGGAATTTGGCTACGAATTCAACATTATAAATATACTTAGGATTAGGGGATAGCATGTACATTACTTGTATATGTTTCGGCCTGAAGGAACTGATGACGGCCTCACGGTTGTCCAGAATGCTCCTTGTCTTCACGTCTGCTTTCTCCAAGGCCCAATATATCATGTCATTATACGACATGAGTCGTAGGCATGCTGCTATTTTGTGAAGTTTGGACTCCGCTATGTCCCAGAGTTTATTCTCAGAATCATGCGGGAAATTCTTAATTTTGTAATCTAGAGTCTCGAAGATTTGCCTCCAAGATTTGATAGAATCAATAGCATGGGGTGAGGTATCAGCTACGACATCTCCTTCTATACCTGTGTTTTCAACAGTTCCCTCAACTTTCTTAAGTAACCTCTTAGGTGCCATAGAGTTCGCACTAGATTGAAAACCTGCTTGCAGAGAAAAAAAAAATCTATAAGCCTGGATAAAAATAGCTCGCTCACTATTGTTAAAATGAGAATAAAATTCAAAATACAGAGCCTTTATTTCCTTTAATTTCCTTTAAACGAACGTACTAAGACAGGGGGTAAGACTTTAATGCCTTAATGAACAAAGATATGTTTATTGATACGCAATTAAGTTCAAAAAATCTTTAATCGTCCGTTGCAGATATTTTCATATATCGACGATTTCACAATGGAGTTTTGAAAACACTGCTTTCTGAAACCCCGAAATGCAAATCGCGAAAAGGCTTAAAGATTGTTAATCAGGTTTAGAACGACTTAATTAAAGTTTTAAACTTTTTTTAGAGTTTAAGATTTCACATTTCAGAGTTTCGGGGATTACGCATCCAAGAGATATGTCATTTGCAATCCCCGAATTGTGAAATCATGAAAAGGCTTAAAGATTGTTAATCAGGTTTAGAACGACTTAATTAAAGTTTTAAACTTTGTTTTAGAGTTTAAGATTTCGCATTTTGGAGTTTCGGGGATTACGCACCCAAGAGATATGTCATTTGCAATCCTCGAATTGTGAAATCGTGAAAAGGCTTAACTTTGGTGTTTAATCGTTGTGTTAACTCTAATTAATCAAGATTTAGGAGTTAATTTCTGGTTTTCGAAAATCGAGAATCGAGATTTCAAGGATCTATATTTCGAAAATGCTTTGTTAACAGGAAACTCAAACTGCGATAGATTTATGATTCAATAATTTCAATTAGGGGTTTAATTAATAACACTTAGAGGGAACTTTATGAAAAATGTGTTAGGACTTGTAACATTCGCTTTTATTACTTCTTTGCAATGAAACCTCTTTCGGGATTTCGACACCGAGCTTTTGGAGTTGTTCACTTCGGAAATGGAAACTCTATGAAACGTCGAATCTTGAAATGAAAGAAAACCCTTTTAAGGGCGGCTCCATACTAGAAAAAATACGAATTTTTAGGTTATAGATAAAATGTTCAAACCTTGTTTCAACATAGGCTCCAATTGGGGACCTCTTCTCCTTGTGGGACGAGGAGAACGGGCAAACTTAGTGCCTTTATTGGGTAAAATGGGGTCAATTACTTCAGTCTGTGAGACAAAGTTGTACAAACCCAACCAAGAGGATAAAGATTTCAACCTTAACTTCGAAAAACTTTCAAGATTAAAACATTCGACAATCTTAAGATAGGCTCACCTAGATTTCCCTTCCTAAAACCGACCTCAGATTTGTGTAAGATAATCAAAACAAGATTAGTCATTCTACCAATTTTTATTTGACCGTATTCGCATCAAGGGACTCTTAGAGTGTGGTCTGGGGTCCCATAATCTTAGAGTGTAATATGGCTGAAAGAAGAAAAAATACCAGAGCATCATGCAATTCGTGTATAACAGCCTTGTCAGATATGTAGACATTGCTTCACTACCAGCGAGCCTTTTCAGTACCCCGGTGAAGTTATCAGATTTTCCACATTGAATTTCCTTTCACCACTTCATTGTTTTTAGCATTTAAATGTCAAGATGAGGGCAATCATATAATGAATTTCCTTTCATCGGCTCTTTAGATTAGATGGGGGCAATCAATAATGAATTTCCGTTCACCATCTATCTATATATACTTTTATTATGAAGTGGGGGCAATCAATAAGTATGTAACATACTCAGGGAAAAACTTTTTTTTTTTTTTTACAGCAAAGGTCTGTCAACTTATTTGAATAGCTCTGGATTAATCTTCTTTGGGCCCTCAGGCACTCTATCTTTATGGAGAATCTCGGAAAAAATTTATTACTATTTCTTAGAGATTTCCCTTGAGCGAAAACGATCATTTTATTTCCGCTAGAAAGACTAAAAAGGTTCGGATTAGCCCAGACATACTTCCGGTTCAGCCAAAGTTTAGGAGAAACATAGA
>JASDQU010682858.1:14112-29149 GCA_032191745.1 Picea mariana
TATATATATATATATATATATATAGAATAAAACTTACCGAAAGCAACGTAACTATATAGAAAACATGAAAACAGACCGGTATGTACAATGAGAGTTCAAAAAAATATTACTACATGTAGTGTTTAAGATATCGCCCATTTACAAGGGTGCTTAGGATGTCTCCATCAAGATTTTCTAATGAAAAAACATTTTTTCCCTCTGAGGCCGAGACTCTATAAGGGCCAGACCATATTGAATCGAACTTGTCGTGTTTGCCAGTGTCTTCTCTTCTGGCTTCCCATTTTAGCACCAGATCTCCAGGGAGGAAATCTCTATCATTTTCTTTTTGATCGAATAAAGTCTTCATTTTATCCTGATATCTCCGCAACTTTTTGTTTACTTCGGCTCTATTTTGCTGAACTTCGACCAGTTGATTTACCCTCCTGGTGATGTCATTAGGCTCTTCGTTTGAATCTTGCCAAAGCTTCATCACTGGCAGAGCAAGATTGATTGGTAAAATAACATCAGTGTCGTACACCATCTGAAAAGGGGAAATCCCAATTGACCTTTTGGTACTTATCATGCTGGCCCAGAGAGTGTATTTCAAATGGGTATGCCACACTTTCTTGTTCTCGGTCAAGATTTTTTTTTATCACAGTTGTCAGACTTTTATTAGATGACTCAGCTAAACCGTTACCCTGTGGATAATAAGCTGTAGAGTGTCCTAATATGATGTTAAAATTTTGGCAGAAGCTTATCATATCCATAGATTTAAACGCTTGCGCATTATCGGTGACTATCTTTCAGGGACAACCGAATCTGGATAGAATATTTTCTTCCAAAAAATTGATTACCACTGAGTCAGTTGCGCTTCTCGTGGGAATGGCTTCCACCCACTTAGTAAAGCAGTTTGTTGTAGTTAGAATCCACTTGTGTTGGGCGCTAGAATGTGGATGAATTTCTCCAATGAAATCAAGGCCCCATTGCTGAAAAGGAGCTTCGGTTTTCACTGGAACTAGAGGTAAAGTTGGGACTTTCTGTTTACCTGTAAACCACTGACAGGGAGTACAACTTCGTACTTTGGTTTTTACATCTGTGAATAGTTTGGGCCAGTAATATCCAGCTCTTAAGATTTTATAAGTTGTAGCTCGCCAAGCGTGGTGTCCTCCGCACACTCCCTCATGGAACTCATTTATAACCTTTGCATTTTTGGTCTCGACTAAACAACTCAGCAAGAAACCCAGGGGATCCTTCCAATATAATTTTCCATCTATAATAGAATATTTTATAGCATGTAGTTTCAGTGTCCTGGGTTTAGATGGGGTTAGCTCACTGGGACATTGAAGAGTCAATAGGTAAGAAACAATATCGTGGTAACAGACTAAAGAAGAAAACCTGTCTTCTACCTCAACCGTAGGTGAAGCGAAATCGAGTTCATTTATCTCTAGGAAGTCCTCGTCTTCTTGCAGCTGATTTATTCTAAGTGCCTGCAAGTTTGATTCTGCTAGTAATTTAGCCAGACCTTGGCCTTTAATGAGTTTTGTTGGTTTGACTTCCAGATCAAATTCATGAATCTTAGCTAGCCACCTACCTCTTCTCCCATCACTATCAAGCTGAACCAGTATGTCTTTAACAGAGCTTATAGGAACATGAGCTGTGATCTTCGAATGTAATACGTACATTCTGAAAGCCTTGAGAGCCTTCACCATTGCGTAAGCTTGTTTTTCTAGTATATTATATTTCAACTCATCATCTCTCAAACTTTTACTGAAAAAAACAATGGGTTGTTCGAAGCCTTATTCGTTTTTCTGTAACAATACCGCTGCTATAGTGTGTTCGAAAGCGAAAGAAAAAATCAGAAATTCTTTTGTGTAATCAGGACTTGCCAAGACAGGCGCTTCGCTGATAACTTTCTTGATTCGTTGGAAAGATGCTTAGGCTTCACTTGTCCACTTCGTCTCACTGTTCTTTTTCAACATATCTGTGATCAACTTCACAATTTCGGCGAAATTAGGGATGAATCTTCTCAAGAAGTTTATTTTTCCTAAAAAAGATTGAATTTCTTTTACATTTCTAGGGATGTTTATAGTATCTATTGCTTCAATTCTTTTGGGATCGATTTTGATTCCGTTTTTAGATACTATATGACCCAATAGCTTACCTTCTTGCATAGCAAAATGAGATTTTTTGGGATTGAGGGACAAACCAAATTTACGACATTTCTCGAAAGTTTTCTTCAGGTGCACTAGATGTTCTGCATCAGATTTTGAAAAAAAAGTCAGATCATCAAGATAGATAACAACAAATTTATCTCTCTCGCCCACAAAGGCGATGCCCATGGCTCGCTGGAAGGTTGCCCCTGCATTCATCAAGCCGAAAGGCATTTTATTGTACATGAAGTTACCTCAAGGGGTAGTGAAAGTTGTTTTTTCTTTATCATCTTGGTGTACTGCGATCTGATTATAACCTGAAAAAACATCAATCATCAACATTTTGTTAGCCCCAACTACTTTCTCTAAAACGTGGTCCATCTTAGGCAATGGGTAATTGTCTTTGAGTGACGATTGGTTCAGGTTTTTGAAATCAACACACAGTCTAATTTCGTTGTTGTTCTTTCTTACTGGGACTAAATTAGCTACCCACTCGAAATATCTTAGTGGGACGATTATTTTGGCGTCTAAGAGTTTTTTGACTTCCTTTTCTATTACTGGTAGCAGCATAGGGTTTATCTATCTGAGTTTTTGTTTAAAAGGCTTGACACCAGGTTTCAAAGGAATTTTATGTTCGATTATAGAAGTATCATAAGTTTTCAATTCATTGTAAGACCAAGCAAAAACGTCTTTATACTTTCTAAGCAAATCAACGTATTTACTTTTGGTTTCTGGGGACAGGTATTTGGATAGTTTCACCAACCGAGGGTTTTCTTTGGTACCTATGTCACAGTCCTCAACCTCTTCAGGCTGAGGTTGTAAAGTGGATCTTAAAGGGATATCATCCTGATTAAATAACCTTTCAAAGGGAATCAGGCCCTTGGGGATCTGGTTATTTTTTAGAACAAGCATTCGATGATTGTTGATTTTATCGTGGAATTCTTGGGGGTCCTCTCCTTCTTGCATGATCCAAATAGGATCATTTTGGTTTTCTTGGTCAGCATGCGTTTCAGCAAACTCGTCTATTGATTCTAAAAATTTGCGCAGTTGTTCATTATCCTCAAAAACTTGCCACTTCTGTATGTTATTGGGTATGGAAGGTCGGTGTCTCATTTGTATATGGTACTTAAGTTTGAAAGCGGTGGGAGGTGTGAATGTTGAGGTTGCTTTGGCTAATGCATCAGCGTGATGGTTTTCAGTTCGTGGAATGTAGTGAACCTTGACAGAGGAGAAAAAAATTCCGATCAGATCCCAGACGCAATTCCTGTAAGACCTCAACCTAGGATGTTTGGCATGGTACTGTCGGTTTACCTGTTTTACGTTTAGCTCGGCGTCACCAAAGACTTCGAGGTTTGTTATTTTCATTCTCCTAGCGGCTTCTAACCCTAACACTAAGGCTTCATATTCGCATACATTATTAGTGTGGTCCACATTCCACTGTAGTCTATAGGAAAAGGGGATTATGAATTGATTATCAGGAGCCACAAGGAGTGCCCCAGCTCCAACTCCAAAGTTGGATGAAGCGTCGTCAAAAAACATCTTCCACACACCAATGCTATATAGATTTTTTTTATTTTTTTCTTTTTCTGTTTTTTCTTCTGTACAACTTTCATTTATACCTAAATCAATATCATCATCAATGGATAAAATACGATTACCTAGATCTTGATCTGTAATATATACAGGGTGGTTATTCGGGTTGCGCGGATCACTTACTGTGAATGCCAACCGGGTTTCTCTGTATAGGTGTGTGAATTGTCCTCTAAAAACTGGAATCATAGCATATGTCATGTTAAGCTGGAGAGATCCTCCTACCTTGGTGCCCCAGGACCTGGATAACAACATACCATATTTCGGAGGGATATCGGCGACCACTACATCCATGAGAATGTTTTTTGCAAGTATTTGAGCCAGATTTACCACCAAGTCTTTAATCATACCTATACATTTAACTTTTCTTGAATCGAACGAATATAAATCTCCATAAGGCCTAGTGATTTCGAGGCCCAATTTATCCATAATGGCTTTAGGCATTACATTGTGGGAAGCTCTAGAATCTAACATGCAGTTATGTAGTAGGTGATCAAAAATGGTTAGAGTGATATAGAAAGGGGCGACAATGTCTTTTGCACCTTTGAAATGTGGGCCGAAAACTATATTAGGTTTGTCATCTTCTAAGTTTATAACGTCGGCCTGGCTTTCATTTTCTAAAAAACTAATCATCTTAGCAATTTGTTTTCTGTAGATTGGGTTTTTTGCCAGCTCGACCAGAGGTATGGGGATCTTGATTTTATTTATTTCATTTTCCAGATTAAAATTCCCCATAATTTTGTCGTTCTCTATGGTTTGGGCTTCGACCCCCTTCTTATCAACTTTCTTTTGTGGTGAAGGTTTTGTTTCAGCTGCAGGAGCTTTCGCTTTCTGTGTTTTGACTATGGGTGTTTCAACTGACTTAGTCTCAGTAGGTTGTGTGTCCATGATGTTAGTTTTTCAGTCTTCTTTTCAACATTTTTTGAAACTGTCGCGTCTGTCTCGCCCCTCGGCAAGATCTTTTTCGTTTGGGCGATTGCGAGACACCTGTTTCTAGGCCTTAGATTGTACTTCTGGTGAAGCTCTGCTATTATACCATCTACAATACCATGGTAGGTCAAATCTTCAGAAGTACTGCTTATTATGTCATTTTCCAATCTATTTTCTTTATTTAGGGATTTTTCATAGTCTTGTCTTGATAAATAGGGTTGTGGATCATCATCGCCCAGATTGTTTATATCTTCCTCTAATTCCTTGAAATCTTCGAGGTCTTCCCCTCCTATAAAGTTTTCACTCTTAAAGGGGGTTTGAATTTTTTGATCCTCATTTTTAATCGATCTCTGTTGAGCTTGAGGATTAGGATTCCTTCTGAAATCATTTCTGGGAAAATGGTCATTTTTTGTTTGATCTAATTCCATTTTCGAAATCTTATTAGACAATTCCTTAATTATTCTAGCCATGTCATCCATTTTGTCTCCTGAAGATCTTGCTGATCCAGAAGATCCTCCTTGTTCTCTGTACCTTCTGGTTTCTTTGTTTCTAGTCTTTGTTTTGTCTTTTAGCTTTCCTGAAGCCATCATGTTTGATTCAATTTCTAAGGCATCATCTTGCATCTTGGTGAGGTCTACTGATCTCCTCTCTCTTAATAGTAGGGCAAAATCAGGGTCGAAAGCTCCAACAAAAGTTACTTTCGCTGCAAGTTGAGAAGGTTTGACCTCGATGAGAATTTTATTATACAATTTATTAAACCTCTAGGTGAACTCAAGAACTGATTCGGAATTTTTCTTTCTAAGAGCCCTGAATTCAGTCAGATAATAGAGGTGATCTTTCCTTTCTCCCCATTGTTTGATGAAAGCACTTTCGAGCTCATTGTATGACCTTAAAGATCCCGTTGGTAAGCCTCGGAACCAGGTTCTGACCTGCACTTCGAAAGTTTGTACTAAGAGTCTGGATTAGACATCTTTGTGTTCAAGTCCTAGGATGTCGACAAATTGGTTAAAGAAATTGATGTGTTATTGTGCGGTTAAATCACCTTCCCCTGTGAATTTTGGGAGATTTTTCATGTAATTTTCGGGGAGATCATGGAGAGGAACCCAGAGGACTAAAGGGGCATATCTGGCAACCACCTTAGCAAAGATTCTGGGGAGTAGTACTTGACTGCCTGCTCCTCCAGCACCACATGCGGCGTTACCTCCAGCGTCACCTCCTCCGGCTGCTGCCATTGATGGTTTGGAGACTGGGACTAGAATTTTAAAAGGGGGACTGGGAAAAAGTGGACTTGCTTCTTTAGACTCACAGGATGAATATACTAGATATTCGTCGAAGTATGGCAGAGTAGGGATCCGAATTTCGGGAAAAGAAAAGGTATCGATCAAAGAGGGAAGTGAAATAGATCTCGTATGTCTGTGAGTGAGAGAAATAGGCGAGAAAGTATTGGTTTTATAATCGGGTAGAACCGGATCGAGTTCTAGCGTTGCCGTTCTACAGGTAGATTGGTCTTCGCTAGGAGGTGGAGTATTTGATCTTTCAAGTAGATCCTTATTGTCCAACTGTGTAAAATCAGGTTGACAAATCTCATTTGTCAAAGAGGTAGCCTGCTTAAGAGATCTGCTTGATTTAAAAAAAAAAAATCGGATCAAAAACCAATGAAGTCTGCTTTTTGTCAAGGTTCTTTTTGGTATTCTTTCGGCTAAAAGCCAAATTTACTTATCGTGGAGTCGCCAAGTGAAAGATAAGGTAGCCTTAGAAGGTTTTTTGCTCTTTGTTCACTATCAAAGAAAGAAATTGTTAATATCGTTCTTCCCAGGGAAACGTTTCATGTCTTCGTTCCCCGGCAACGGCGCCAAAAAGATGTTGTTCCTGAGTTTATACTTTAAGGCTCTAAAGTATACCGTCAAGGCATCCGAAAAAGGTAGAGATAGTTAAAGGGTGAAAAGATCAGTTTAATGAAAAGTGAGATCAAAGTTGGTTCCTTAGTTGTCTCTGTCTAGCTTCCCATTGTTCTTGGATGCTAATATCTCTTTCAATCACGACCCATGAACGTTCAAGTTCTACCCGTGTACTTGTTGTTTGCAAGATGGTATTGAATAGGTTTAACGCAATGCTTGTCTGATCTAATAGACTGGGTTCTATATTAGGCTCTCTGGTAACTGGAACATTCATGAAAATGGAAAGTAAGAAAGATAAAATTATGTGTTTTCTTTTTAGGCTGATTATCTCTACTCCACAAAGTAACGAGAAAGATATTAAAACATAAATAAATAGTCAGATCAAATTGTAGGCCTTTTCTTGTATCTGAGTTAACTTCTAAAGAAAAGAAATATGCATGATATGGGGAAAAACATAAAGCTATTAGCAAAATGAGGCATCAATTTCACATGAATCTCATATTGTAACAAGAGACTAGGAAATGATAAAATAATTAATGAAGCATATGATGTTGAAATCTAAGCATCTACAGGTCTTGTATCTGTTGATAACGGACACAGAGGAAAAACTGTAAATGATTTGAAACAACGAAAATAATAATTTTCACAGTATAGGTTATACTAAACTATGGTCAAGAATTCATCAATTAAACATATGTAAGAAAGATGAAATGACAGGGAAACACATAACTCAGAGGTGACAAGATCTGGAATCTTCAATCTGCATTTCTATTAATTTAAAGTTCCTTCAAAATTATTTCGTCAACAATCCATTTTTTGAGAGATCAAAAAGCCCTGTTTTACTCTTCATTTCATGTATTTATACAAGGTCATCCATACTTGATGGTTCACAATCTCCTACTTCCTAGGAGAGAAGTAGTTACAAAACTGCAACTTTAACCGTTGCACAATTAACTTTTGTTTATCTATCATTCAACAGTACGAGTTTCCAAATGATCTTCATTGCTTAGTAGAAGACTCTCCTTCCTTTGATGCTACACATTCAATACATTTCTCTAGAAAACAGACAAAGTTTCTTGGAGGTGTTGGGAGATCTTTAGTCTCAAATAGAAAGAATTTTCTTTGTACTTTTGGGAACTGGTCCTCAAAACCTTGGTCTGAAAACTTGATTGCTTGCAATTTTAAACTGGGTTGTACCAACCATCTGATTATTAGGTTGACATCGATTTCTTTCAATTGTAAAATTTCAGTCTGAATCTTCTTCAAACCTTCTTTGCAGTCCAACTGCTACTTTTCAATGTTTATCTTCCCTAGTGACTCGGAGAAGTCATCTTTTTCAATCCCTAATGCTTTCTTATCCAAAGAATCGAGGATTCCTTCACAATCATCTCTGATTTCTTTGACCATCTTCTTGCTCTCAGACATATTTGTTTCCCATACCTTGAGCATGATGTCTCATTTTATTTGTTCTGTGAGAGAGAGCTTTATATTTTTTGTAGCTTCTTTATTTCCTGAACATGCAATTGCCTTCTGGAAAGTATTCCTTGCTGCTTTGGCTTCCTTTTCTAGTAAAATAATATTATCAAGAGATTCGCTTACCTCTTGAAGCTAATTCTGGACAATCCCTATTTTGGAGATCAGTCCCTGCTGCTCGGCTTCTATCTTTGTATGTGTTTCCAGCGAGAGGGTTTAGAAATCCTTTAAATCTATAGCCCGACCTTCCATCAAATTTAACCTAGCCTGTAACTGTTTTGCATGCTCCTTTTGCTGAGCAACCTGCCCCTGACTTGCTTGTATCTTCTGGTTCATTTCGTCCAGGCTTGATTTAAGTAATTGAATTTCTAGCCTTTTAGCAGCCCTGGTCTGCTCCAAGCTTTTACTCACCTCTTCTCTGATGTTCTTCTCAACATTCTTTAACTGATCTTGTAATTGAGCTATCATGTTATTACTCTTCTTTATCCTCATTCTCATGTTTCCCACAGTAAAAAAGTTTGTTGTTGCCATGGCTCCCATGGAGCCTACTATCTCTGTAGCAAAATCCTTCTCCAAATTTTGTCCATCTATCAAGACTTTATGCTTTTTTACCATACTCCCCTCCTTCATATACATCTCATTTTTCAGGATGGCCTTCCTTTTTCTGTTGAAAAAATAATCAGAAGGAGGAATCTCATCTATGGGCATAGAGGTGAGGTCATCAACAAATAGGGCTCTTGTCTATGGGAATCCAAAAGCGGATTGTAAGGGGGTTAAGGAAGCTATGGGACTTCCTAGCTCTGTAGATCCTTAGCCTCCTATCGCCTTATGCATATTGACATCAACACCAGGTGATGTAGGGGGAGTAAGCTTACTAGACTCGAGAGGTCTCCTGGACCTCCTCTCTGCTTCTGTCTCTGATTTTTTTGTCTGTGAGGCCTCTTTGTTTTGTGGGGGCCTTTCCGTATCATGTGGGACTTTTTCGAGATTGCCCTTCTTCTATGCTTCTTTTTCAAAGCCTAAGGGAACACTTTCTTGCTCCGGAGGCTGAGTTGATGCTTCTCCTAGTAATACCCCGGATAAACCACTTCTCCGATGTTTCTGGAAGTTCAGGAAATCGTTTTGCAAGTCAGGTGACAAAGTTTGAAACCTGGCGAGCACTTCGTCATAACTTATAACTCCTCTGAACATGTTGTCACAAGGGGATTGTTCATGTTCGTATGCTTTCAGATTGCAGTTAACTTGGTGATTACCCACAATTTTATAGGGATCATATTTCCTGTGATCAAGATTTAACAACTTTATCTCTCCTAAAGCGGTCGCCTCAACCTTGGAATGCCCTAGATTGAGAAGCAAATATTTCCCAATCTGCACATGAAAAATAGGCCAGAATCTCTTTTGCGCCACTTTTAGTTCATTCCCGATGCCACCTATTACTATATGATGAGCCACTTCCCTGCATACCAGTCTATCAGGGAGGGATTTTGGTAGTGCGTGTGGAGGGATTGAACATCCGAAAACCCTAATGTAGGAAAAAATTTCTTCTATAAACCAATCAGCGACGGCCTTGAGATCTTCCATGACTGACTCAGAAAAACGAGGAGGTTCATAGCCATACAACATCCGGTGCACCGGAATCACCATGAAGTGGCGGCATATTTCGTAGAAGGAATCCTTAGCATTTTCTTCCCACAACTTAGAACAATATTCATCAATGGGTTTATTGGAGGTTGGATTCCAACTCCAGTTCATCAGAGGAAAAGGGGTTATGAAGTATATGGTGTCAATGATGTAGGCGGACATATAGAAGGCCACTAGTTGGCCCTTGGACTTTGCGTTTTGGTACTCTATCACTTCCTTAGATAAATTGTCTGATAGGATTTTGTCCTAGTTGAAACTAAAACCTTCAGCAGCTTCATGAAGAAGGGGCACCCAAGCCGCAGGGAAATGAGTGGGGCTTTTCTTTCCGAAGAGTCTGCAAAGCATCATGGCTAATAGACCATGTATTCATTAGTGAGGTTGTGGAGTATTTCCCATGAGTATTGGCCCTGAACTTCGTTGGCACTCCCTGCCAGTCTCTAATTATATCAGGGTATGTCTGATCTGCCTCTATTCATTCCTTTCTTTGGAATTCGGCTATGAATTCTGCATTATAAATATACTTAGGATTAGGGGATAGCATGTACATTACTTGTATATATTTCGGCCTGAAGGAACCGACGACGGCCCCACGGCTGTCCAGAATGCTCCTTGTCTTCACGTCTACTCTCTCCAAGGCCTAATATATCATGTCATTATACGACATGAGCCATGGGCGTGCTGCTATTTTGTGAAGTTCAGACTCCGCTATGTCCCGGAGTTTATTCTCAGAATCATGTGAGAAATTCTTAATTTTATAATCTAGAGTCTCGAAGATTTGCCTCCAAGATTTGATAGAATCAATAGCATGGGGTGAGGTATCAGCTACAACATCTCCTTCTATACCTGTGTTTTCAGTAGTTCCCTCAACTTTCTTAAGTACCCTCTTAGGTGCCATAGCATTCGCACTAGATTGAAAATCTGCTTGCAGAGAAAAAAAAAATCTATAAGCCTAGATAAAAACAACTCGCTCACTATTGTTAAAATGAGAATAAAATTCGAAATACAGAGCCTTTATTTCCTTTAATTTCCTTTAAACGAATGTACTGAGACAGGAGGTAAGACTTTAATGCCTTAATGAACAAAGATATGTTTATTGATACGCAATTAAGTTCAAAAAATCTTTAATCGTCCGTTGCAGATATTTTCATATATCGGCAATTTCACAATGGAGTTTTGAAAAGACTGTTTTATGAAACCCCAAAATGTGAATCACGAAAAGGCTTAAAGATTGTTAATCAGGTTTAGAACGACTTAATTAAAGTTTTAAACTTTGTTTTAGAGTTTAAGATTTCACATTTCGGAGTTTCGGGGATTACGCACCCAAGAGATATGTCATTTGCAATCCCCGAATTGCAAAATCGAGAAAAGGCTTAAAGATTGCTAATCAGGTTTAGAACGACTTAATTAAAGTTTTAAACTTTGTTTTAGAGTTTAAGATTTCATGTTTCGGAGTTTCGGGGATTACGCACCCAAGAGATATGTCATTTGCAATCCTCGAATTGTGAAATCGCGAAAAGGCTCAACTATGGTGTTTAATCGTTGTGTTAACTCTAATTAATCGAGATTTAAGAGTTAATTTCTAGTTTTCGAAAATCGAGAATCGGGATTTCATGGATCTATATTTCGAAAATGCTTTGTTAACAGGAAACCCGAACTGCGATAGATTTATGATTCATTAATTTCAATTAGGGGTTTAATTAATCACGGTTAGAGGGAACTTTATGAAAAATGTGTTAGGACTCGTAACATTCGTTTTTATTACTTCTTTGCAATGAAACCTCTTTCGGGATTTCGGCACTGGGCTTTTGGAGTTGTTGACTTCGGAAATGGCAACTCTATGAAATGTCGAATCCTGAAATGAAAGAAAACCCTTTTAAGGGCATCTCCATACTAGAAAAAATACGAAGTTTTAGGTTATAGATAAAATGTTCAAACCTTGTTTCAACACATTCCTTGCACATGTACACTAGTATGTATAAGTTTTTTTGTGTTTACTAATAATGTTGTTTATTTGATGTGGATGTATGAACCATGTGTCATTACCCTTGTATTGTAAATTACTCAACTTCAAGATGAAGTTTCTTGAGGGGTGGGTGTATGTAACAACCATAATTAACTATGTAATTATCATGAATGATAAATATCAATTTAATTAATTATTAAAATAACTTTATGAAGGTTTTATTATAATATTATTAAAATTGGTAGTTGAAGTAATTAATGGGAGAGATAAGGTGGTTGAGGAATTAATGGGGGATAAGGCGCTTGGAGAAATGGAAGGAGGGAGTGGGATTCGAGGGAGGAGGATAAGAGAGAGGGGAGAACTTGGGGAAGGGGATCTTTGGTTTTTGGAAGGTAAGAAAATTTGGGGGAATGAAGAGGAAGAAAGGAAAGAGGAGTTTTAGTGGACAGTTTGGCTTGAGCACTCTCACAGGAACACAGTTGTTGCTGGGAATTTTGGGCTCGAGGGCCAGAAAACTGCAAGGATTCCTGGAGCTAGGGAGTCGGAGATGTTGTTCCTAGTTGGTTGGGAGGTGAATACTCAATTGGGGCAGGATCAACATCATTAACAACATCATCAACCAGGAAAGGACTAAAACCACTAAGCTTCAGGTTGAGCTAAATACCTTATGCATTTTTTGCTTCATGTTATCATTATATTGTTGTTAATTATGATGTTGTTAGTATGCTGCTAAACTGTCAATTATTATACTGGAATTAATATGCTGGTAGAAAAATATCAATAAAGAAGATTCTAAACTAAGTAGCAGTAATTAAAGAAGTAGATTAGAAAAGTATTTATGTATTTATATTTATTTTTATGAGGCTCTATAAGTCAGGGCTTATAGTTAGGATTGTGATTTTGCATATTAAACCAGTGTTTGTGTAAGGATTTATTTTTAATTTTGTATAGATGGTTGCGACTAGGAGGACAATATCTCTAGGTGTTTATTGGTTGGAGAATAATAGACCTCAAGAGTGAGACCAAAGGACTCACTAAGCCTTCAAAGAGTTCAATGTTATCTTCTAGTTTTAAATATTTAAGTTGTTAAATGACAATACCAAGGATACTTGTTTTTTTTTACTATAAGGACATAATCCCAATAATAATTCAAATTTATTTTGAATTGTCGGAAATGAGGGTTGTACACCTCCAAATACCTATGGCACATTGTGTCTCATATATAATGAAAAAATTATCATTTATATTCCCTACAAAAATCCACTTTCAAATTTTTCCAAGCATACCTTTTGTTTGCATAAGCTTGATTGATAAATGTCTGGGTTGAGTTTCGATATATGCACATATATCAAAAGTGATAAAGATTGAAATCAACCCTTTCAAAGGGTTCAAACCTGTCCTAGAAATAAAATCTATAAATATTGGAAGAGATTTTATTTTATATTTTTTTTAAATGAAATGTGTATTTAGTTTACACTATGTGTTAATTAAAAAAATTCTTGTAACTTTTCATCATAGAAAGGTTCGATGAATATATATTCTTCAACGTGAAATTAAGCATGCCGTTCAAATTCAACACAGTACTTAAATGTGCTGAGCTAATCCTAGGGACTAAGAGGGACTAAGATCTCTAGTATTATCATTTATCATTCATTCATATTATAAAATATTATTTTGTCCTATATGAATTAAAATTGTTTTTCCTATTTACATTCGATATTTTAGTTCTCAACACAGTACTTAAATGTGCTGAGCTACTCCTAGGGACTGAGAGGGACTAAGATCTCTAGTATTATCATTCATTCATATTATAAAATATTATTTTGTCCTATATGAATTAAAATTGTTTTTCCTATTTACATTCGATATTTTAGTTCTCTAACAGGATTGTTCATAACAAACTGTAACTGATAATGAAAAGTTGAAACTAGAATAATTTCTACCAACTTTCACTCTGGATCACTTATTTTCTTCTGCCAATTAAATATTTCAAATCCTTATCCTTAAGCTATTTGAAATCTAAAACTGATTGTTTTCCATGTTGCAATCTGTTCTACTGCATGATGACTTAGGTTATGGTTCAGAATTGACAATTTCCATAGAATACTCGCTTATAATTTTCTGTGCCAATCTGAAGCATATAAAGAATTTGGTACCGCATCATTCATGGATATCAAAGGAATTCAACAAAAATAATCTCAACAAAAGAAAGTTCCCTAATTTAATTTATGGTACAAGTAGAAAACATCTACACACACAGGCACATGTGCAGGGGACTGCATGGAGGAAGCATAAACTTATCAAGTCCGTAAGAAAATGAAATCTTTGGGACCTTGAACAGAGTTTAGCATAAATTATATGCTCCGTGAAGTTGTCATGAAGATTACCTATTCCATCATTATATGGTGCAAAATCTTGTCGTAGACAAAGAAAGGGAAGCCTTCTTGTATTACAGGTGACATGCAATGCGCTCTCTTTCCTCAGATACTGATAATGAGTTGCATAGCTACAATCTCGATATACTGCAACAGTAAATTTCGTAAAACCACTAGAAGTCGATCATCATGAGATTATGCATTGTGCTTAGGTTCCCATCAAATAGACTACTCCTAGAAGAACTCATGACAGTGAAGGGGTGGTGCATCTTTGTTATGATCCCTCTTGATCACAGACAAATCAGGAGCCACGTCAACATTTTTCACAGGCTGAAACACGCAAACAACATATAATTTTCAATCAACAACACAGTTAGCTTATTTGTAATAGCTAAACTAAAAATACAGAAATGTCCATAGCAACACCAAAAATACAGAAATGGCCAACTTTTATTTTCCTAGATACTTTTTGGTTTGAATTATATTCAAATGTCACAATGAGACTAGAAAAAAATTGATTCTGTTTGTTACCCCTCATATTGCATGAGAGGTAAACTTATGATGACAGGATTTGTGTAGGTTGGTATGGTGATTCTAAGCTTCTAAAGGTTGGAATGTTGAGATGTTGTTGCTTGAGTTGTACATCATGCTCTTCATGGACCAACATCATGGTGATCACCTAGTCATGCTCTAGTAACTTTCACTTTGTGTTGCATGGTTAATTCATGAGTGTCCTCTAGTATGGTGATGTACTTACCTAGTGTTTTCACTAGTTTCATTCATGTTCCATGACATTTCCATTATTTCACCTAGGTAATTTGTTTAATTATCACTTTTTCCTAGGTTGAATCTACTTCAACCCAACATTTTCATCACATCACATTCCTACCTTCTACCTAGGTAAAATTCACATTTACACTTACACTTCACCTTATTTCATCTCCTAGAAGGAGCATGGTACAATTTGCCTATAATTTCCTAACTTTTATACCATATTAACTCCTCATTTCCCATATTTCCACTTTTTACAATGTGAAC
>JASDQU010682858.1:29199-42093 GCA_032191745.1 Picea mariana
TGCAAGCTGCTACTTGTTGAGAGCACCAACTCTTTGTTTTCTCTAGCACCCACTAGAAGGAAGCACCAACTCCCTGGTTTCTCTAGCACCAACTAGAAGGAAGCACCAACTCCATGAGTGTTTCCAACACCAACTGGATGGAAGCACCAACTTCCAATCATACAGGCACCAACCTGTATAACAGAGAACAAGAGTTTTCCCTTGCACCACCCTGCCACCCTGGTTTCTCTGGCTGCAACCAGATGGAAGCTACAACTCCTTGTATTCAAGCACCCACTTGAACCTATGAGGACAACAGTCCTCCCTAGCACCTCCCTTCCACCCTGAAATATAAATCTTTGCTACTGAAACTTATTACAGTGATATAATGTTCAACAATGGCTTACCTAACTCATCATTGTTCTGTTGCATTTCGTTGCTCTGTCTGCCTCACTGCCTTCCTGCACACATGACTTGCGTTGTCTGTACTTCTGCTTTTTATGCTCTGTGCGCCATCTCCATTCACTGCAAAGTTCCTCTTCTGTTCAATTCAGCTGTTGCACTCTCCTTTTTGACACATGAATCACCTTCAACAACAGCAACCACAACAACTCCAACAACCACGACAACCTCATCTCTTCTCTGTACCGTGTATATATGGCTTATGTGCATCTTGTGCATGCAATATTCGCCATTCCTCTACATGCTCATCCCGCGCCAATCTCCTCCACATCTCAAGTGCTCTGTGTGATCATCATCGCGACTCTTCAGCTTCTCTGGTGGTTTGGCCACGCGTTCAGCATCACTGGATGTCATGCTGAGATTCCTCAGCCTCTCTGGCAGTCGAGACTCTTCGTCTTCTCTGTCTTAGACGAGCTTATCCTTTCTGTTTTCAGCTATAGACTTCAATCCCCATCCATCTGTCAATCGCCTGTATCAATAATCCTCAATCCACTAGAAGATGCCTTGAGACTCTTCATCTTCTTTGGTGATCACACTCAGTCCTCTTCGAGTCCTCTGGCAGAGATCATCATTTGTTTTAGCTGTTACACTGAGAAGCGTAAAAGTAGCCCTTTGATCTTGTTCAACTTCACCTGAACCGTTGGATTAAGAATAAAGAGTCTTGTGCCTGTTTCACCATTTCGTAATTCGGCATTTCGGGATCCCTATGATGAAGCTTAGCACCTCTAGCTTCTTCCTCCATCTTCCATCGATGTGCCCAATGGCTGTGACCACGCACTTATGCATAAAGCGCTTTCGCGATTTCGCATTTCGTGAATCCGGAGATGAGGCATCTCGACTCTCCAAGTCGCGATCCCCGAAACCCCGAAATGGAGCTTATCTGAACTGACTCCTTCCCTTCTCGTGACCACCGGTGGTGACCATAGGCTGTGCCAAAAGGCGCTTCATATTTCACGAGTTTCCACACCATGCTCCGTTGACTTCAAGTCAGCGAAATTCCAATCGCTTGCCACTTTTCCTATGATTCGACGGTTTAGATATGATCTTGATTCAACAGCTCAGAACATAGCGCGATTTCAGCGTTCTTGTGGTTATGTTTCTTGCCTCTCCAATTCGCGATTCGCAAAACTCCGAAATGGAGTTGAATCAACGGTCCAGATCACACCTTGATTTGACGGGTGCGATTAAATCATGATTTCGCATATCGTTGTTCCTAAGATGGAGGTTCTCGTCACTCCAAGTCATCCACGTTCTTGGTGATCCGACGATCCTGATCTTTTCGCGATCTCGCATCTCGTTGTTCCTTAGATGGAGATTCTTGTCACTCCAAGTCGCGACAGGCGAGACTCCGAGATGGAGCTCAGATCAATGATCCTCGTTCTTGGTGATCTGACGGTCCTGATCTTTTCGTGATCTTGCATCTCACTGATCCTTAGATGGAGATTCTCGTCAATCCAAGTCGCGATAGGCGAGACTCTGAGATGGAGCTTAGATCAACAGTCCAAAACCCTTGGTGATCTGACGGTTCAGATCTTATCGTGAGTTCGCATCTCGCGATTCAAGTGATGGAGGTTCTCGTCACTCCAAGTCGCGATAGGCGAAGCTCCGAGATGGAGCTTTGTGGTGCTTTGATCTTTCGCCACATGCCATCTTGATCAACGGTCCACGACTGTCCCCGATGGACGGTCAGGATTCCTTCACAGTTTTGGAGAGTTGGATGACTCTTGGACTTATCCACCTTGCAGCTTCACCATATCTAACGGCTATTGAGCCTTCGTAGATACCCCAGATCCTACGGCCCAGATCTTCTCGCAATTTCGCCACTTCGCGATTTCGCCGCTTCGCAATTTTGTCCGCCTTCGCGATTTCGCCACTTCGTCGTGTAAGTTCTCGACACCTTCAAGTCCCGATCTACGAAACTCCGAAATGGAGTCAGACCAACATAATTCGGCATTTTGCATTTCGCCTCTTCTTTCACTTTAATGAACATGAAGGTTCTCCCTGATCCAACGATGGTTGGACCCTGCGCTAGGATTTAACACCAGAGATCTGTCCTCCATCTTTGCGCTCCTCCTGTTTGGATTCAGATATGACAGTCATCGGGAATAATGAATGGGATCCAACGATCAATGTCGCTTCTCTGCCCGAGCTTACGCATCCTCCTTACTTAGAGGAATTTCTAAGTGTCAAAGGCCTCGACCTTTGATCCGCCTGAGATCCTGAGTACGCTATCTCTCTTGAGCTTTGGCAATGAGTTAACCTCGTCCCTGGTGCACACCTACGCACTACGTGTGACTCTGCGCTAATCCTCCTTAGCTTACGTTGTTCCTGTTTTGCCATCGATGCACACTCTGATCCTGCCATCAATGACAAGCTCACTTTGCCTGTTAAACCTGCCAACAATCCTCTGCACTATCTCTTCTGAACTTATCGAGCTTGCTCTGCAGCGACTTCCTAAAATACTTTTGATGCCCATATGTTACATTCTTCCTATACTCGTGCCATCTTCACTGCTGTACTTGCCATCAATGACAAGCATACGCTGCCTGTTAAACATTTGCCAATAGGTTTGACCTCGATGAGAATTTTATTATACAATTTATTAAACCTCTAGGTGAACTCAAGAACTGATTCGGAATTTTTCTTTCTAAGAGCCCCGAATTCAGTCAGATAATAGAGGTGATCTTTCCTTTCTCCCCATTGTCTGATGAAAGCACTTTCAAGCTCATCATATGACCTTAAAGATCCTGTTAGTAAGCCTCGAAACCAGGTTTTGACCTGCCCTTCGAAAGTTTGTACTAAGAGTCTGGAGTAGACATCTTTGTGTTCAAGTCCTAGGATGCCGGCAAATTGGTCAAAGAAATTGATGTGTTCTTGTGCGGTTANTCATGTAATTTTCGAGGAGATCATGGTGAGGAACCCAAAGGACTAAAGGGGCATATCTGGCAACCACCTTAGCAAAGATTCCAGGGAGTAGTACTTGACCGCCTGCTCCTCCAGCACCACATGCGGCGTTACCTCTAGCACCACCTCCTCCGGCTGCTGCCATTGATGGTTTGGAGATTGGGACTAGGATTTTAAAAGGGGGACTGGGAAAAAGTGGACTTGCTTCTTTAGACTCATAGGACGAATATATTGGATATTCGTTGAAGTATGGCAGAGTAGGGATCCAAATTTCAGGAAAAGAAACGGTATCGATTGAAGAGGGAAGTGAAATAGATCTCGTATGTCTGTGAGTGAGAGAAATGGGCGAGAAAGTCTCGGTTTTATAATCGTGTAGAACCGGATCGAGTTCTAGCGTTGCAGTTCTACAGGTAGATTGGTCTTCGCTAGGAGGTGGAGTATTTGATCTTTCAAGCAGATCCTTATTGTCCAACTGTGTAAAATCCGGTTGACAAATCTCATTTGTCAAAGAGGTAGCCCACTAAAGAGATCTGCTTGATTTAAAAAAAAAAATCAGATCAAAAACCAGCGAAGTCTGCTTTTTGTCAGGGTTCTTTCTGGTATTCTTTCGGCTAAAAGCCAGATTTACTTATCGTGGAGTTGCCAAGTGAAAGATAAGGTAGCCTTAGAAGGTTTTTCGCTCTTTGTCCACTATCAAAGAAAGAAATTGTTAATATCGTTCTTCCCAGGGAAACGTTTCATGTCTTCGTTCATCGACAACGGCGCCAAAAAGATTTTGTTCCTGAGTTTATACTTTAAGGCTCTAAAGTATATCGTCAAGGCGTCCAAAAAAGGTAGAGACAGTTAAAGGGTGAAAAGATCAGTTTAATGAAAAGTGAGATCAAAGTTGGTTCCTTAGTTGTCTCTGTCTAGCTTCCCATTGTTCTTGGATGCTAATATCTCTTTCAATCATGGCCCATGAACGTTCAAGTTCTACCCGTGTACTTGTTGTTTGCAAGACAATATTGAATAGGTTTAACGCAATGCTTGTCTGATCTGATAGATCGGGTTCTATATTAGGTTGTCTGGTAACTGGAACAGTCATGAAAATGGAAAGTAAGAAAGATAAAATTATGTGTTTTCTTTTTAGGTTGATTATCTCTACTCCACAAAGTAACGAGAAAGATATTAAAACATAAATAAATAGTCAGATCAAATTGTAGGCCTTTTCTTGTATCTGAGTTAACTTCTAAAGAAAAGAAATATGCATGATATGGGGAAAAACATAAAGCTATTAGCAAAATGAGGCATCAATTTCAAATGAATCTCATATTGTAATAGGAGACTAGGAAACGATAAAAATATTAATGAAGCATATGATGTTGAAATCTAAGCATCTACAGGTCTTGTATCTGTTGATAACAGACACAGAGGAAAAACTGTAAATGATTTGAAACAACGAAAATAATAATTTTCACAGTATAGGTTATACTAAACTGTGGTCAAGCATTCATCAATTAAACATATGTAAGAAAGATGAAATGACAGGGAAACACAACTCAGAGATGACAAGATCTGGAATCTTCAATCTGCATTTCTATTAATTTAAAGTTCCTTCAAAATTATTTCGTCAACAATCCATTTTTTGAGAGATCAAAAAGCCCTGTTTTAGTCTTCGTTTCCTGTATTTATACAAGGTCATCCATACTTGATGGTTCACAATCTCCTACTTCCTAGGAGAGAAGTAGTAACAAAACTGCAACTTTAACCGTTGCATGATTAACTTTTGTTTATCTATCATTCAACAGTACGAGTTTCCAAACGATCTTCATTGCTTAGTAGAAGACTCTCCTTACTTTGATGCTACACATTCAATACATTTCTCTAGAAAACGGACAAAGTTTCTAGGAGGTGTTGGGAGATCTTTAGTCTCAAATAGAAAGAACTTTCTTTGTACTTTTGGGAACTGGTTATCAAAACCTTGGTCTGAAAACTTGATTGCTTGCAATTTTAAACTAGGATGTACCAATCACTGCTTATTAGGTTGACATCGATTTCTTTCAATTGTAAAATTTCAGTCTGAATCTTCTTCAAACCTTCTTTGCAGTACAACTGTTGCTTTTCAATGTTTATCTGCCCCAGTGACCCGGAGAAGTCATCTTTTTCAATCCCTAATGCTTTCTTATCCAAAGAATCAAGGATTCCTTCACAATCATCTTTGATTTCTTTGACCATCTTCTTGCTCTCAGACATATTTGTTTCCCATACCTTGAGCATGATGTCTCCTTTTATTTTCTCTGTGACAAAGAGCTTTATATTTTTTGTCGCTTCTTTATTTCCTGAACATGCAACTGCCTTCTGGAAAGTATTCTTTGTTGCTTTGGCTTCCTTTTCTAGTAAAATAATATTATCAAGAGATTCGCTTACCTCTTGAAGGTAATTCTGGACAATCCCTATTTTGGAGATCAATCCCTGCTGCTCAGCTTCTATCTTTGTATGTGTTTCCAGTGAGAGGGTCTGGAAATCCTTTAAATCTATAACCCGGCCTTCCATCAAATTTAACCTAGCCTGTAACTGTTTTGCATGCTCCTTTTGCTGAGCAACCTGCCCCTGACTTGCTTGTATCTTCTGGTTCATTTCATCCAGGCTTGATTTAAGTAATTGAATTTCTAGCCTTTTGGCAGCCCTGGTCTGCTCCAAGCTTTTACTCACCTCTTCTCTGATGTTCTTCTAAGCATTCTTTAACTAATCTTGTAATTGAGCTATCATGTTATTACTCTTCTTTATCCTCGTTCTCATGTTTCCCACGGTAAAAAAGTTTGTTGTTGCCATGGCTCCCATGGAGCCTACTATCTCTGTAGCAAAACCCTTCTCCTCCAAATTCTGTCCATCTATCAAGACTTTATGCTTTTTTACCATACTCCCCTCCTTCATATACATCTCATTTTTCAGGACGACATTCCTTTTTCTGCTGAAAAAATAATCAGAAGGAGGAATCTCATCTATGGGGATAGAGGTGAGGTCATCAACAAATAGGGCTCTTGTCTGTGGGAATCCAAAAGTGGACTGTAAGGGGGTTAAGGAAGCTATGGGACTTCCTAGCTTTGTAGATCCTTTCCCTCCTATCGCCTTAGGCATATTGACATCAACACCAGGTGATGTAGGGGGAGTAAGCTTACTGGACTCAAGAAGTCTCCTAGACCTCCTCTCTGCTTTTGTCTCTGATTTTTTTGTCTGTGAGGCCTCTTTGTTTTGTGGGGGCCTTTCCATATCATGTGGGACTTTTTCGGGATTGCCCTTCTTCTGTGCTTCCTTTTCGAAGCCTAAGGGAACACTTTCTTGCTCCGGAGGCTGAGTTGATGCTTCTCCTAGTAATACCTCGAGTAAACCACTTCTTCGATGTTTCTGGAAGTTCAAGAAATCGTTTTGCAAGTCAGGTGACAAAGTTTGAAACCTGGCGAGCACTTCTTCATAACTTATAACTCCTCTGAACATGTCGTCACAAGGGGATTGTTCATGTTCGTATGCTTTCAGATTGCAGTTAACTTGGTGATTACCCACAATTTTATAGGGATCATATTTCCTGTGATCAAGATTTAACAACTTTATCTCTCCTAAAGAGGCTGCCTCAACCTTGGAATGCCCTAGATTGAGTAGCGAATATTTCCCAATCTGCACAGGAAAAATAGGCCAGAATCTCTTTTGGGCCACTTTTAGTTCATTATCGATGCCACCTATTACTATCTGATGAGCCACTTCCCTGCATACCAGTCTATCAGGGAGGGATTTTGGTAGTGCGTGGGGAGGGATTGAACATCCGAAAACCCTAATGTAGGAAAAATTTTCTTCTATAAACCAATCAACGATGGCCTTGAGATTTTCCATGACTGACTCAGAAATACGGGGAGGTTCGCAGCCATACAACATCTGGTGCACCGGAATCACCACGAAGTGGCATATTTCGTAGAAGGAATCCTTAGCATTTTCTTCCCGCAACTTAGAACAATATTCATCAATGGGTTTATTGGAGGTTGGATTCCAACTCCAGTTCATCAGAGGAAAAGGGTTATGAAATATATGGTGTCAATGATGTAGGCGGACATATAGAAGGCCACTGGTTGGCCCTTGGACTTTGCGTTTTGGTACTCTATCACTTCCTTAGATAAATTGTTTGATAGGATTTTGTCCCAGTTGAAACTAAAACCTTCAACAGCTTCATGAAGAAGGGGCACCCAAGCCGCAGGGAAATGAGTGGGGCTTTTCTTTCCGAAGAGTCTGCAAAGCATCATGACTACATAGACCATGTATTCATTTAGTGAGGTTGTGGTGTATTTCCCGTGAGTATCGTCCTTCAACTTCGTTGGCACTCCCCACCAGTCTCTAATTATATCAGGGTATGTTTGATCTGCCTCTGCGCATTCCTTTCTTTGGAATTCGACTACGAATTCAACATTATAAATATACTTAGGATTAGGGGATAACATGTACATTACTTGTATATATTTCGGCCTGAAGGAACCGACGACGACCCCATGGCTGTCCAGAATGCTCCTTGTCTTCACGTCTTCTCTCTCCAAGGCCTAATATATCATGTCATTATACGGCATGAGCCGTGGGCGTGCTGCTATTTTGTGAAGTTCGGACTCCGCTATGTCCCGGAGTTTATTCTCAGAATCATGCGGGAAATTCTTAATTTTGTAATCTAGAGTCTTGAAGATTTGCCTCCAAGATTTGATAGAATCAATAGCGTGGGGTGAGGTATCAGCTACAACAACTCCTTCTATACCTATGTTTTCAGCAGTTCCCTCAACTTTCTTAAGTACCCTCTTAGGTGCCATAGTGTTCCCACTAGATTGAAAACCTACTTGCAGAGAAAAAAAAATCTATAAGCCTGGATAAAACAGCTCGCTCACTATTGTTAAAATGAGAATAAAATTCGAAATACAGAGCCTTTATTTCCTTTAATTTCCTTTAAACGAACGTACTGAGACAGGAGGTAAGACTTTAATGCCTTAATGAACAAAGATATGTTTATTGATACGCAATTAAGTTCAAAAAATCTTTAATCGTCTGTTGCAGATATTTTCATATATCGGCGATTTCACAATGGAGTTTTGAAAAGACTGCTTTATGAAACCCCGAAATGTGAATCACGAAAAGGCTTAAAGATTGTTAATTAGGTTTAGAACGACTTAATTAAAGTTTTAAACTTTGTTTTAGAGTTTAAGATTTCGCATTTCGGAGTTTCAGGGATTACGCACCCAAGAGATATGTCATTTGCAATCCCCGAATTCTGAAATCGTGAAAAGGCTTAAAGATTGTTAATCAGGTTTAGAATGACTTAATTAAAGTTTTAAACTTTGTTTTAGAGTTTAAGATTTCGCATTTCGGAGTTTCGGGGATTACGCACCCAAGAGATATGTCATTTGCAATCCCCGAATTGCGAAATCGCGAAAAGGCTTAACATTGGTGTTTAATCGTTGTGTTAACTCTAATTAATCGAGATTTAGGAGTTAATTTCTAGTTTTCGGAAATCGAGAATCGGGATTTCAAGGATCCACATTTCGAAAACGCTTTGTTAACAGGAAACCCGAACTACGATAGATTTATGATTCATTAATTTCAATTAGGGGTTTAATTAATCACGCTTAGAGGGAACTTTATGAAAAATGTGTTAGGACTCGTAACATTCGTTTTTATTACTTCTTTGCAATGAAACCTCTTTCAGGATTTCGGCACTGGGTTTTTGGAGTTGTTGACTTTGGAAATGGCAACTCTATGAAATGTCGAATCCCGAAATGAAAGAAAATCCTTTTAAGGGAAGCTCCATACTAGAAAAAATACGAAGTTTTAGGTTATAGATAAAATGTTTAAACCTTGTTTCAATACATTCCTTGCACATGTACACTAGTATGTATAAGTTTTTTTTTGTTTACTGATAATGTTGTTTATTTGATGTGGATGTATGAACCATGTGTCATTACCCTTGTATTGTAAATTACTCAACTTCGGGACAAAGTTTCTTGAGGGGTGGGTGTATGTAACAACCCTAATTAACTATGTAATTATCATGAATGATAAATATTAATTTAATTAATTATTAAAATAACTTTATGGAGGCTTTATTATAATATTATTAAAATGGGTAGTTGAAGTAATTAATGGGAGAGATAAGGTGGTTGAGGAATTAATGGGGGATAAGGCGGTTGGAGAAATGGAAGGAGGGAGTGGGATTCGAGGGAGGAGGATAAGAGAGAGGGGAGAACTTGGGGAAGGGGATTTTTGGTTTTTGGAAGGTAAGAAAATTTGGGGGAATGAAGAGGAAGAAAGGAAAGAGGAGTTTTAGTGGACAGTTTGGCTTGAGAACTCTCACAGGGACACAGTTGTTGCTGGGAATTTTGGACTCGGGGGCCAGAAAACCGCAAGGATTCCCGGAGCTAGGGAGTCGGAGATGTTGTTCCTAGTTGGTTGGGAGGTTAATACTCAATTTGGGCAGGATCAACATCATTAACAACATCATCAACCAGGAAAGGACTAAAACCACTAAGCTTCAGGTTGAGCTAAATACCTTATGCATTTTCTGCTTCATGTTATCATTATATTGTTGTTAATTATTATGTTGTTAGTATGTTGTTAGTATGCTACTAAACTGTCAATTATTATACTGGAATTATTATGCTGGTAGAAAAATATCAATAAAGAAGATTCTAACTAAGTAGCAGTAATTAAAGAAGTAGATTAGAAAGTATTTATGTATTTATATTTATTTTTATGAGGCTCTGTAAGTCGGGGCTTACAGTTAGGATTGTGATTTTGCATGTTAAACCAGTGTTTGTGTAAGGATTTATTTTTAATTTTGTATAGATGGTTGCAACTAGAGGACAATATCTCAAGGTGTTTATTGGTTGGAGAATAATAGACCTCAAGAGTGAGACCAAAGGACTCACTAAGCCTTCAAAGAGTTCAATGTTATCTTCTAGTTTTAAATATTTAAGTTGTTAAATGACAATACCAAGGATACTTGGTTTTTTTTTACTATAGGGACATAATCCCAATAATAATTCAAATTTATTTTGAATTGTCAGAAATGAAGGTTGTACACCTCCAAATACCTATGGCACATTGTGTCTCATATATAATGAAAAAATTATCATTTATATTCCCTACAAAAATCCACTTTCAAATTTTTCCAAGCATACCTTTTGTTTGCATAAGCTTGATTGATAAATGTTTGGGTTGAGTTTCGATATATGCGCATATATCAAAAGTGATAAAGATTGAAATCAACCCTTTCAAAGGGTTCAAACCTGTCCTAGAAATAAAATCTATAAATATTGGAAGAGATTTTATTTTATATTTTTTTAAATGAAGTGTGTATTTAGTTTACACTATGTTAATTAAAAAATTTCTTGTAACTTTTCATCATAGAAAGGTTTGATGAATATATATTCTTCAACGTGAAATTAAGCATGCCCTTCAAATTCAACACAGTACTTAAATGTGCTGAGCTACTCCTAGGGACTAAGATCTCTAGTATTATCATTTATCATTCATTCATATTATAAAATATTATTTTGTCCTATATGAATTAAAATTGTTTTTCCTATTTACATTCGATATTTTAGTTCTCAACACAGTACTTAAATGTGCTGAGCTACTCCTAGGGACTAAGATCTCTAGTACCTATATGAATTAAAATTGTTTTTCCTATTTACATTCGATTTTTTAGTTCTCAACACAGTACTTACATTCGATATTTTAGTTCTCAACACAGTACTTAAATGTGCTGAGCTACTCCTAGGGACTAAGAGGGACTAAGATCTCTAGTACCTATATGAATTAAAATTGTTTTTCCTATTTACATTCGATTTTTTAGTTCTCAACACAGTACTTAAATGTGCATGTGCTGAGCTACTCCTAGGGACTAAGAGGGACTAAGATCTCTAGTATTATCATTCATTCACATTATAAAATATTATTTTGTCCTATATGAATTAAAATTGTTTTTCCTATTTACATTCGATATTTTAGTTCTCTAACAGGATTGTTCATAACAAACTGTAACTGATAATGAAAAGTTGAAACTAGAATAATTTCTACCAACTTTCACTCTGGATCACTTATTTTCTTCTGCCAATTAAATATTTCAAATCCTTATCCTTAAGCTATTTGAAATCTAAAACTGATTGTTTTCCATGTTGCAATCTGTTCTACTGCATGATGACTTAGGTTATGGTTCAGAATTGACAATTTCCATAGAATACTCGCTTATAATTTTCTGTGCCAATCTGAAGCATATAAAGAATTTGGTACCGCATCATTCATGGATATCAAAGGAATTCAACAAAAATAATCTCAACAAAAGAAAGTTCCCTAATTTAATTTATGGTACAAGTAGAAAACATCTACACACACAGGCACATGTGCAGGGGACTGCATGGAGGAAGCATAAACTTATCAAGTCCGTAAGAAAATGAAATCTTTGGGACCTTGAACAGAGTTTAGCATAAATTATATGCTCCGTGAAGTTGTCATGAAGATTACCTATTCCATCATTATATGGTGCAAAATCTTGTCGTAGACAAAGAAAGGGAAGCCTTCTTGTATTACAGGTGACATGCAATGCGCTCTCTTTCCTCAGATACTGATAATGAGTTGCATAGCTACAATCTCGATATACTGCAACAGTAAATTTCGTAAAACCACTAGAAGTCGATCATCATGAGATTATGCATTGTGCTTAGGTTCCCATCAAATAGACTACTCCTAGAAGAACTCATGACAGTGAAGGGGTGGTGCATCTTTGTTATGATCCCTCTTGATCACAGACAAATCAGGAGCCACGTCAACATTTTTCACAGGCTGAAACACGCAAACAACATATAATTTTCAATCAACAACACAGTTAGCTTATTTGTAATAGCTAAACTAAAAATACAGAAATGTCCATAGCAACACCAAAAATACAGAAATGGCCAACTTTTATTTTCCTAGATACTTTTTGGTTTGAATTATATTCAAATGTCACAATGAGACTAGAAAAAAATTGATTCTGTTTGTTACCCCTCATATTGCATGAGAGGTAAACTTATGATGACAGGATTTGTGTAGGTTGGTATGGTGATTCTAAGCTTCTAAAGGTTGGAATGTTGAGATGTTGTTGCTTGAGTTGTACATCATGCTCTTCATGGACCAACATCATGGTGATCACCTAGTCATGCTCTAGTAACTTTCACTTTGTGTTGCATGGTTAATTCATGAGTGTCCTCTAGTATGGTGATGTACTTACCTAGTGTTTTCACTAGTTTCATTCATGTTCCATGACATTTCCATTATTTCACCTAGGTAATTTGTTTAATTATCACTTTTTCCTAGGTTGAATCTACTTCAACCCAACATTTTCATCACATCACATTCCTACCTTCTACCTAGGTAAAATTCACATTTACACTTACACTTCACCTTATTTCATCTCCTAGAAGGAGCATGGTACAATTTGCCTATAATTTCCTAACTTTTATACCATATTAACTCCTCATTTCCCATATTTCCACTTTTTACAATGTGAAC